>JALPQI010008317.1:0-31099 GCA_025490895.1 Thaumatotibia leucotreta | reverse complement strand
ATAGTTCCGCTAAATAATTACAAGTGTCACGTGACCTGACTGTTAAAACGATAAGAATAGAATGGCTGTTTGTGCTCGAAAACTGAATCGATGTTTAATCCTTTGAAATACATACTCCCCATTGTATTATACAGGGTGTTTGGATAACGATGTCGGAATTTCTGGAGGTGGTAAAGGAGACTAATTGGAAGAGTTTGAACCCTATTTACCCTATTGCAATATGTGACAGTTTTTATTAATAAAAAAAAATTGAACTCACACTTGCCTACTAACTACAAGAAACTTATTTTGTTTGGTGACGGCGTTCAACAATTGATCGACGATAACTTTTAAACTAATTGCTATTTTGTTGTACTTTTTTTTTAATCAAAACCTAGAAAATCAAGCATGTTTTTACACGAATAGGAAGACTCATATCCCG
This sequence comes from Thaumatotibia leucotreta, assembly GCA_025490895.1. Taxonomy (NCBI): domain Eukaryota; kingdom Metazoa; phylum Arthropoda; class Insecta; order Lepidoptera; family Tortricidae; genus Thaumatotibia; species Thaumatotibia leucotreta. Next base: position 30,678 of record JALPQI010008317.1, on the reverse strand, counting down.
ACTACTTTTTTTTTCACAGGCCGATAAACTTTAATTTACTGTTAGAAATCAGTAATGATGAACTAGAAAAATTATTAAAAAAAATATTGTGTGTGGCAAGTGCGAGTTCAATTTTTTTTTATTTATTACTCAACTAATTGTTATGTTAATTATAAAAAAATCAATGTGACAACCCCGACTATGGGTGAAATTAAACAAGTGTTCTTTTACGAAATAATTTAAATATTTATTATACAAAGAGAACTTGTCACATAAATTTATATCCGTGGGTACTTTTTACATTGCCCGTCTGGTTCTCAACTAAATTTCGGTTAACGACCGTTATTACAAGGTTAATTTAAAATTGCTGGTTCGCGAACAGCGAACTCCCCTGACGCATCGGTGGCGGCGCGAAGCAGGTGGTCACGGGCGTAAGGTGCTGGGACGCTCAGGAAGGCAGGGGACGAAAAGCGTCGACCAGCCGCAACCAGCGGCGGTGGCGAACCTTCGGCGCACTCCAGCAGCCGTAACCTTGCACCCTGGAATATTCCACGTCCAGCATGAGTGAAATCCTGCCATAACTCCTTCCACTGACCATGCCCAGTCTCAAAGCGAAGCGAAAGAGAGAGTGCTGTATGAGTGATAGTGAGATGATGTGCTGAGTCATGGTCAGACGGAGGTACATAAAAGCGGGTGAATATGTCATGGCAAGGAAGAAATTATAATTCAAGCCGGCAAGCTAAGCAAGTGCGACTTAACAAAGCACTATGCAATCTTAACCTAAAATTATATAAAACAATTTGCACGGCCACTTAAATAAAAAGGGAAATACGCTTATAGCTCAATAATCAGAATAAACGCTGTAAACACTTCCTTAATGCAATAGGTACAAAAATCGGTGCACACAACATACGGATACAATAAGTGAACAAAGCAAAGTGCATTTAGCCATATACGCCAGCCACACCCTAAGGTCTAAGGTCTAACCGTTATTTTGAAAAACAGAATAATATTAGTTCAAAACTTACCCGTATCTGGGGTTTAACACAACACTGACTAAAAATAGATAGACTGATTCCGGTACTGCTAACTTAAAGGTGCCAGTAAAGAAATTATTATAAATTGATATTTAAATAAATAACTCCGCGATCAGCGTCAGTATTACTACGCGCACGCGCGGCCTGTCCGTTTGGCGTTCTAATCGAGTGTGTCGGGTCTGCGGAGCCGAGCGGCGGGTGATATACTGTGCCGCGGGGCGAGGGGGAACGAACATTTTTTCTACGTAGGAGTTAGCGGACCTGTTCTAGGGTTCAACGCGCAGCATATTAACCGCGCGGAATGGTTCACCAAGGAAATAAAACAACGATTTAATTACGCAATATGATTCCAGATCTGATTAAAAACGTACTACGTTACAGCAATATGTGACAGTTTTTTTTAATAAAAAAAAATTGAACTCACACTTGCCTACTAACTACAAGAAACTTATTTTGTTTGGTGACGGCGTTCAACAATTGATCGACGATAACTTTTAAACTAATTGCTATTTTGTTGTACTTTTTTTTTAATCAAAACCTAGAAATTAAAGCATGTTTTTACACGAATAGGAAGACTCATATCCCGACTACTTTTTTTTTCACAGGCCGATAAACTTTAATTTACTGTTAGAAATCAGTAATGATGAACTAGAAAAATTATTTAAAAAAATGTTTTGTGTGGCAAGTGGGAGTTCAATTTTTTTTATTTATTACTCAACTAATTGTTATGTTAATTATAAAAAATCAATGCTATTTATTGCATATTTTGTTTTAAATTTAACTTATTAAGTAAATTTTTGGTATAAAACTAAACACTTTGAAAAACGTTATTTAAAAAAAACTGTTACATATTGGACTAAGGTAAATAGGGTCCAAACTCTTCCAATTAGTCTCCTTTACCACCCCCAGAAATTCCTACATCGTTATCCCAAACACCCTGTGTAACAATTGTACCATTCTTACAAAATATTATACAAGATGGCCAAAAATAACTTCATTCCCGTTACCTGTGAGGTTTCGGAGTAAGAAATCTCAGAATGTTATTGGACGTTTCATAAAGGTTGGGATTTTTTTAATCACGCAAAAAATAAGTATTGTGCCAGGTACAGAGCACTACTATTTTACTATTACAATTTAAACTGATTTAAAAAAATTCCTTAGAGGGGTTATATTACATCCCAAAATCTCACTTGCAACGGGAATAGACTTATTTTTTGGCCATCTAGTATAAACAAAATGGAATATATAAGAAATTCTTGGTCAATCATTGAGAGCCAGGAGTGTAAGCTGAAAATTTGCCAACGTGCAACGAGCCTAACAGTAGAAGTAAAGCTGAATCTATACTAACTAGTTATTGTGGTAACTTTTGAGATGCAACTGTGGATGGGCAAGGGCAATATCTTCGTATTTTTCTTGAATATAATTTTTTTTCAAAATTTGCATCAATAAACTACGATTCCAGGTTAATTAAGTAAGTGCAGCAAGTTCATGACCATAACTTGATTTACAAAACGATTTCTAACTCAATTGAAAATCAATCAAAATATACTTTACCGATATTCGGTCAATTTCAGTACCATCTCGAATTTCGAAGTTTTTCGAAAATTGGACGTAGTTAAGCAAAAACAATTCAATCCATATGAATTTGTCATTTTAAAAGACTGACTTAAAAGCGACTCGTGAGTGTTAGATCGTTTTTGCATAAATACATTCGATATGAAAATAAAACACAAACCCTTTCTTTTAAAAGCAATTTTGCGATCTTGTGATATTGTCCACAAAATGACTACAATGCATTATTGCAAATATAACTAAAAACCTCACAGCTTCTTCACGATTTGAATCCTTTCAAACATACTAATAACTCCCCCGATCTTATTTCGTTTTTCCCCGAAACCGAATCCTTGAAATTACTGGGGCCATAAGGGGTCCTCCAATAGTACTTCGGCCCCCTGTCTTTACTTGTATACGTGACTTTATGGCTTTTTGAATAGGGGTAATGTAGGGAAAGGGTTATCGATAAACAATATTATTGAAATGGTTTTGGAGACATAGGGAAAACAATGATAGGCTTGTTGATGCTTTATTGTTTTATCAGATTTGTTTTTGCGAGGCGGTGTAGACATGGAAATGATGGGTGTCTTGCCATATTTTGTGCCAAATATATTAAAATAAATCATAAAAATTCAATAATAATAATAAATAAAGAGAATTATAATAATAAATAAATATCTTGGGACATCTTACACAAATCGATCTAGTCCCACGGTAAGCTCAATTAAGGCTTGTGATGTGGGCAGCAGGCGACGATATATATAATAGATAGATACATATACGTAGATACTTAAATACAATGAAAAATTAAAATTAAAAATACTTTATTTCGCTAAAACAATTACTTAAATTAAAGAAAGGTAGGGATCTCCTAGTAAGTATAGGAATACTTGTGACAGGAGATCCGCTCTTCCCTAATGTCTACTAAAGCGAACAATAATTAAAAAACAAATATAAATTCTTCTTACAATAGAATTAATAATAAACATAAAAATTGTGTGTGTATCTGTATGTGTATGTGTGTGTGTGTGTGTTATTTGAGTGTGGTTGTTATGTAGTGTTATATATTGGATTATTATAATATAATAATCATTATTCAGATAGAGGACACAATTAAAAACCAAAAAAGTAAATAAATAGGTACAAACAGTGAGAACGGACTAGTTTTTTATTTTGCTAATTGTGTCAAATGTAATATTTTCCATGATAAAATTGGAAATCAGGAAATTACTTTAAGAGCAATAAATAAATAAATACATAAATATCCTGGCACATCTTACACAAATCGACTTAGTCCAAGGTAAGATCAATCAAGGCTTGTGATCTTGGCACCAAGAGGCGACATGTAGAATAAATATACAGGGTGTTTTTTTTTTCGACCGTTCAAATTCTACGTAGTGAATGTGTAGGTCATACTGACCAACTTTTACTATGGGGACAAAGTCGAAATCGCGAAAAAAAAATCAGCTGTTTCATACATTTCGGCCGGCGTAATGCCGCCAATTTGTATGAAACAGATGATTTTTTTTTCGCGATTTCGACGTTGTCCCCATAGTAAAAGTTGGTGAGTATGACCTACACATTCACTATGTAGAATTTGAACGGTCGAAAAAAAAACACCCTGTATACATTATAGTTAGTAACCCTAAAAATAGCGATTTTTTCAATTATTCTTAAAACTTAAACTATCGATTAAAGTAACATCACTAGCATATTCACTACATTCAGTACCCAAGCCTTACTATAGTCTATAAAATGAAAGCTAAGCCTTTGATTTGAGTGTGGCCACGTGACTTACTAGGGGCGACAGGCTTTAGAGTCTGTGCGGAAAGTGCTGACGTGTAACTGCAAGGCACACCTATACATTTTACGTGCCTTCAATTTCTGAACACACTCTAGTACTGGATAATTTATAGTATTACTTTGTGTATATGGAAATAACTGTACATAGATAGAGGGCAACAAGATAAGTTTTGCAGTGTATAGACAAATATAAACTGAAGAAACCTATCACTTGTGTAGCCTAGTTGCGGTAGTGACCCAACCTACGAAGCTGTAGGTTTCGGGTTCGAATTCCGACGAGGGCATTATTTATGTATTTATTTATCGCAAATATTTGTTCCTTGGTTGTGGTTGTGTATGTATTAAGTTTAATATTATCCTGACTTTTCGGGCATGACGTTACACCCGTGATCGCAGGCAGACTGGCGAGAAAATGTATCAACACCTTCTAGATGTGCGGGTTTTGCGAAATACCCGCACTTGGTCTTGATTATTAACTTCTAGGCTAAGGCAATGCAGGCATCACAAACATCAGTCGCCTATTTCACTATAATTACAAGTGTGACAATTGTAAAATATCACTGTTACTGACGTCACAGGCCTCCGTAGGCTATGGCTACCGCTTACTATCGGACGGTACCTGTGCTTGTTTGCCACCAACATAAAATTATTACTATCTAGCGACCCGCCCCGGCTTCGCACGGGTACTATACCTACATAAAAACCTTCCTCTTGAATTACTCTACCTATTAAAAAAAATCTCATCAAAATCCGTTGCGTAGTTTTAAGCGTACCTACAAAGGGACATAGGGACAGAAGAAGTGACCTTTTTTTTTTTATACCACGTCGGTGGCAAACAAGCATACGGCCCGCCTGATGGAAAGCAGTCACCGTAGCCTATGGGCGCCTGCAACCTCAGGGTGTCACATGCGCGTTGCCGACCCAATAAAAATAACGTTGGCACAACAAAGTGGCTCCACTCCACCTGATCGTAAGTGAAAAGTAGAACCCAAATCGCGGCGGCAACGAACAGGAGACAATCAGTAACCTGTTAGTTGCCACCGCCTTGCTGGCCCGCTAGATGCTGGTAAATACACCGGCTGCCCCCGAAACACGGCAAACACGAAGGTAAGTCATTTCACGGGCGTTTACACCGAATGTACGGTGGTAGCCAACCAGGCGGGTACTAGTAAAAATACCCTACCACCGGCTGAGAAGCTGGTTACTCAGTATTTCCCTTAGTCGACTCCTACGACACCCACGGGAAGAGAGGGGCGGTGATTTTTGTATTCTTACTCCGTCACCGCACGGAGAGAACCTTATTTTATGCTATGTAGTGATAACGTTATTATATCGTTAATAAACTACTTTTTATTTTCCGAAACCCGTGACAATTGATTGTTGCAAGGTTTAACTTAGTACAAATTCTCATTAAATCTTGACATGAGGTTCGGCTTATGTCGGAATTTCGCTACAATTGTCGTGTTTTGTGACAATTGTAATTTTGCTTCATAAAAAAGTAGTTATTTACTGATTTATTAAAGTTCCTGCACTACATTTTATGTTGGTGGCAAGCAAACGCACGGCCCTTCCGATGGTAAACGGTAACTGTAGCCTATAGACGCCCCAGATTGGACAAACAGTTTATTTACAATTGTAGCACTTGTCAATGTGGTGAAATTGGGGCCAGAAGTAGGTAATACAAGCAAATCTCAAAAGGTACCGATATAGCGATATTTGGTATGAAGTATCTGTTTGGTGACTGTACCCAATGAACCCGTGTTGAGTGTACTTGAGTACACTCCACGACGAGGGAACACATGACCAATTAGAGAGATGTCTGAGCTGATTTAGGGTTAGAAATTATATTATAGATTTTTTTATTAACACAATAAACATAACATAAATAAAAAATAATAGTTAAGTACATTGTGCATCTAGGGAGGTAAGTACGGTATTACTAAAGAGAGTGTTAGAAGCCCGATGCCGTAGATGGATGGCTTTTAATGACTCGAGTTAGTATTCCGCTTACCTACTGTGATGCATACAATATTTTTCATCACACTTGCGAACAAAAAAGTAGTTTTAAGACAAAATATTATTAGACGTACCTACTAACATTTCTAATACTCTAGAAAATTTCACTTTTCCATTACTCCCGCGATACAAGCAAGCAATGGCGCGCTTAGACAGCAAGTGTGATGAGATGAGGTAAGTCCGGTATTATTAACGAGAGTGTTAGAAGCCCGTTGATGGAGGATTTTTAATGACTCGAGTTAGTATTCCGCTTACCTACCGTGATGCATAGAATGTGTTTCATCACACTTACGAGCAAAAAATAGTTTTAAGACAAAATATTATTAGACGTACTAAAATTTCGATTACTCTCTAGGGAATTTCACTTTTCTATTACTCCTGCGATGCCAGCAAGCAATGGCGCAAAAAAATTTCATCACAATTGCTTAGACAGCAAGTGTGATGAAATTTTTTTTTATGTAGTCAGGCAAATTTCAATTTTTTTTTTCCATGACTGTCAAAATTTTTATATAACATTTTTTACTTGTTTTAATCTCAGCAATATGCTACAATTTTTATCTTTTCTCTAAGGCACCTTATTTATATATAGTGTATGTACCTAGGTACAGGCGACATTAGATATTATAGGCGGATTTTTGTTTTGTTGTAGTTTTTTTAAATTTTCAAAATTGGACTTTTTTATATTTTTTTCTACTCAGAATCACGAGCTCTTTCGATCCTGACAGAAAAATAAAAAAGTGTCCCAAAAAAAATCCATTGTGTTACTATTTTTCATACACTTTCTTCGACCGTAACTCAGTGGAAGACAAAAAAAATTATGGAATTCTTGAGACACTTTTTTCTGCTAATGAGGATCGAAAGAGCTCGCGATTCTAAGTAGAAAATATATGAAAATATCAAAATTTGGAACATTTTGAAAAACTACAACAAAATAAAACTCCACCCTTATTAAATATGTATTGCTGTACTAAAACCAAACAATTCTACCGCTGACAGCCTATCCTCAAGTCCGTACAAAAACCTTAATTTCCGATCCCATGATAATACCTTAAGGTCCCGAGTTCGACTCCCGGCTCATTATCGTCCCATCAATTATCCTTTCAACGATGGGCACCCTGGTACCCTAATCATTCCTCTGTGTTTAAAGTGAAGATGGGTACGTACTTCAGATATCCCTTACTATTGTTGCCGATTTCTAAGAACGAACATTTGACAATTTAGAAATGAGCCTCATGGGCGGATTTTTATATTGTTGTAGTTTTTTCATCATTATCGTCATCATCATCATTATCATCATCAGCCTATGTTAGTCCACTGCTGGACGTAGGCCTCTCCTATTTACTATGCGTATAGACGCATTAGGAGGTAAATGTCCATAATCGCCACGCTGGGCAAGCGGATTGGCGATCGCAGTAATGTGTCCACTACTATGATGACTCTGCTGCCCATCATCAATCTTGTAGAATGGCAATTATGCCGTGTGGTGACGGCAGTAAGAATACGTTTGTCACCACCCCAACTCCTCCTGCGGATTTCGTAAGAGTCGACTAAGGGATTGAAGTGTCACCATTCTTCTCTCTTGTGACCATTCTTGTAGTTTTCAAAAAAAATCCAAATTTGGAATTTTTATATTTTTTCTACTCAGAATTGCGAGCTCTTTCGATCCTCATTAGCAGAAAAAAGTGTCCCAAAAATTCCATACATTTTTTGTCTTCCACTGAGTTACGGTTGAAGAAAGTGAATGAAAAATAGTAACTATCAGTCACATTTTAATGACAAACGGGTCTTAATCGCGTAAACTTACGTTTAATTTTACCCTGACGTTTCTATGGTCGCAGGCAGACTCTCGTATATATTGATTGATTATGGGCAGTATTGGTAGTATCATTACACGTCGCATAATATGTGGCTGTATTGCAGAAAAAAGGTCACTTTTACCACACAATTATATTTTGGGATGTGGCCGTATATCAGGCACACAACCTTCTATCTCTATCTGTTACCACGGTGTTAACGCCTGGTAACCCTGGCAACGGCGTTGACCAATCCAGACGACCGTCGGTAGCGAATAAAAGGGCTCGGTGAGCACGACAACAGCGCCCAAGTTGCGCGCACACGACACCAGACGCAGCGATGCACCGAGACTGCAAATTCTCTTCCCTTCTAACCGCTGAAGCCTCCACGCGTGTCCTAGACATAAATAAGAACCTCTACCTACCGATTGTACCTTATCAATAATTAAAATGGTAAACTATTATAACCAGTAGTTTTACTTAGAGGCTAAAACATATGGTAAGGGAATTTGATAATTCATGTGTAAACAAATGATACATAATTGATGCCTACATTGTTAGTGTTAAATATTATATTTAACACTGAATTCAACTTCGGAGAATTGATCCGAAGATAATAGAGGTGCCAACGTGATAACTTTGAGTATACTTGTATTTGTTTACGATTGTGGTAGACACACGTCTTTGAGTGGCTTGAGGTACCTTCGAAACATTAAGTACAGATGTCGCTAGAGATTAGTTCCACAATACCATTGACTGAATTCGCTGTGATTCACGGAAGGTCGTCTGGTGTGATTGGAAGGACGTTGGACGGGCAATCCAGAGGAAGCGGGTTCGAATCCCGTGACACCCGAGTCTTTCGCATTTGATTTTTTCTATTTGATGTTTTAATTTTAATTATAGGGTAAAAAGAGACACGGCGTTACTCGCCCGGCGGTGATAGCTGATAGCTGGGCGAGTATCGCCGTGTCTCTTTTATTTACACGGGAGTGCGTATCTTTTGTAGCCGATAGTTCATAGCTTAGTAGCTCGCGGTGAGACCAATGCTTAAGTGGATGTTGATATTAGATTAAAAATAAATAAGTACCCGATAACAAGAAGCCTTGTTTTGCGAGGATATTGATTCATACAATATTGTGAATAAAAATTGTCTCTCTTACAAAATTGTGCTTACCTTAGCATTTACAAATTAGCTGTATTTTAATTTAAACTTTTGTGAGACGTAATAGTACATTGTGTGTTAAGGGTTGTGCGCCCGTGGCACAAATAATGTTTTTCATCACAGTACACCTGTGAGGCAAAAAAAGGAAATAAAATAATATATTTTCACAAAACTACTCTAAAATGTTCTAAATCATTTCTCAAAATTAGGGATGAAATCTCAGCGCGGCACGCGCCGCGCTAGTGCGACGTAATGTTGTATTAAAATCCTTGACAGCCCTAGGGTGTACGCATCTACGGCGCGCATCGCCGCAGCGCATTGGCGCACTTACCGAACAGGTGTGATGAATAGTACATTGTGCATCAAGGGAGGTAAGTACGGAATTACTAACGACAGTGTTAGAAGCCCGACGCCGTTAGGCGAAGGGCTTTTATGACTCGAGTTAGTATTCCACTTACCTACCGTGATGCATACAATGTTTTTCATTACACTTGCCGACAAAAAAATAAGTTTTAAGACGTAATATTATTAAATGACGTACTGACATTTCTATTACTCCCGCGACGCACGCAAGCAATGGCGCGCTTAGACAGCAAGTGTGATGAAATAGTACATTGTGCACTAAGGGAGGTAAGTACGGAATTACAAACGAGAGTGTTAGAAGCCCGACGCCGTAGGCGGAAGGCTTTTAATGTCTCGAGTTAGTAATCCGCTTACCGGTCGTGATGCATACAATGTTTTTCATAACACTTGCCGACAAAAAAATAAGTTTTAAGACAAAATATTATTTAACGACGTACTGACATTTCTATTACTCCCTAGGGAACTTCACTTTTCTATTAATCCCGCACGCAAGCAATGGCGCGCTTAAACAGCAAGTGTGATGAAAATAAATAAATAAATAATAATAAATAATAAGAAACTAAACGGTTAAACTCACGTGTATTTAGTCACTACGCGCGACATGTTTCGATGAGCTTAGGTATTCGAAACATGTTGCGTCTTGTTATATGTGTCTTCTTTTACAGGGTGTTCTGATATCATCTACTGAAAACCTTGAACGGCTAGAATAGGCTATACTGAACTACTTTTAATATCAAACCAACCACGAAATCTAACAAAAAAATGTCTTTTTCATACGTTTTGACCGATCGATAACGACATTTTTTGTCAGCCTCCGTAGCCTAGTTGGTAGTGACACTGCCTACGAAGCAGGAGGTTCTGGGTTTGAATCCCGGCGAGGGCATTATTTGTGTATTTATTTATCACAAATACTTGTTCCTTGGTCATGGCTGTCTATGTATTTAAGTATATATCTATTATATATGTAGTCGCCTGGTACCCACAACACAAGCCTTAATTGAGTTTTCCGTGGGACTAAATCGATTTGTGTAAAGATGTCCAAAAAAAAAATATTTATTTATTATTATTTTGTATGAAAGAGCAAAAATTTTTTTAGAAATTTCTCGATTAGCTTCATAGTAAAAGTTGTTCAGTATAACTTAACAAATCACCCCGTTCAAGGTTTTCAGTAGATGGTGTAACATCCTGTATTTAAAACATTTTACAAAATCAGTAGAGTTTCATATGAACAAGTATCGCTGTAACAGGAAATGTTTTGCCCAGAAAACATTTCCAACCTCTTCCTTATTAAGGATTTACTTTCAAAACTCCCATATTACGTGTAAAAGATACATTTCTGTAAACTCGCGAAACTTGGAACAAAAACACTCAAATTACATTAGCGCAATACGAATACGGATAAAGAGGTATATAAGCTAGAAGGATGTACCGAATACGTCAATGGAGATGGGATGCTGCAAAGAATTATCGATATCGATTAAAACATATTTAAAACGGTTTTTTTTTCTACTTATAATATATCGCTGCATTCTGAGCTATTTTGTTGACTGATTATTTGATATGTTAGATAGTCAACAATCTAGGATTATGATGGTACTGAATCTAATCGTTTCTTGGCGTTGCCTTCACGTTCTAACAATTATGCAAGTGCGAAAGTGATGCGTAGCATGATATTTGGATAAAAAGGACAACCATAAGCCACCTGCTCGTGTAAAAATGAACTATGGATATGGAATACAAATGAAATAACTTCATTAAATGGTGACGCACATTCAATAAAGTTAATTTTTTTTTTAAACAAATGTATATTTTGACGACCTCCGGAGTTGAATCCGTAGTGACCTGGCCCATTCAGCATTTTATTATATTTAACTGTATTCAATGACCTAAACTTAAAATAGTAAATAACGATACAAGTGGGAAAAAGATGAAATTCGAAACGAGTGGCGATAAATTAAAACACGACTATAATACCACCTTGCCACTTTAGGCCACTTAAGGATTATTATCCAAAGAGAAACAACTTAGACTTGATGTATTTTATAATTTAATATGTATATGTATTGTAACTCTTATTCTCGTATACGTCAATCACGTTCGACCGCCAAAGAAAGAATGCTCAACCGACTATCCCCGCTCGCTCTTCTCCAGTGTATTTTCCCGGCAAAACTCGGGCTTGTGATTGGTCCGCAGTTATTCGTGGAGGCCAATCACAACCTTCCAAATTCCAGTCTCTGATTGGTCGACCAATCAGAGGCCAGGAATTCGACCGGTCCGACTAGTGTTGCCACTACTAATATTTTAGTCAATGGTAATGCAAAATTTAAAATTAACGACATAAAATATTTTCGAATATCAAACCCTAACAATCGACCATCCTGACATCGTGTGAGTCCCTGCACACGATACCGGGTGGAACCCTAACAATCGGAATGTCGACGGTTGAGCATACTGCACAAAATTTTATATAACTAATTTTTAATTATTTTTCTTATATCACTACTGTCTATAATATTAATTAATTACATAATCATTGCTTAACAAAATTATTACATTATACAGTTACAGTAATAAATACAAAGATCAAAGTGTACTTTGCAAAATCAAAATACTTATTTAGCTTAACTGAATACATACCAACATAATTTGTTTACAGATCAACGAGTGGTTAGACAATACGTATAGTTAAAAGAAAGAGCAATTTTACTTCGAGCCAATTAACAGCTATTAAAACGAAAGCGTAATTATAATTATATTAGTACGTTATACACGAATGAGCTAACTGGTAATCGACGATCGATTAATCAATTACCTAGGATAATAAAGCACACCTTGACGATCGATTAATCAAGGGAGTCACGACTAGTCGCAAAATTAAGCCGATCGATTAAGCTTAAAAGTGACTAGAGAGACAATTACGGCTCCTAACCCTACAACTATAATGCGAACCAATCGATTCTCGCATTAGACCTCGACGATCGATTAATCGAGGCTTTTCAGGAATGTGACTTCTCAAGCCGATCAATTGAGCTTGCAGGTCGTAAACCAGGCGAATGACAGCGACCGATGATACGACGCCAGCCGATCAATTATCGTACGAGATCTGCAATGAAATACCAGTTCTGTAGTTACATGGTATTAAAATACATAAATAAAAAAATCAGATAAAATTATTCAACATCAGATTCGGATTCTAACCCTTCATTAACCTCTAAAGCAGCAACATGAATCCATGGCATCATGCGGTCTGACGCAACGGTAGTGGAGCGCTTACTTTGTGTACTACTTAACCCTGAAACTGGGGCTACAACGTATCGGTCCATACCCAAGACTTTTGAAACTCTATATGGACCTACATAAGAACATAAAAGCTTTTTACTCTGCCCGTCATTGTTAAAATTAGTCTTGGTAATTTTGACAAGATCGCCTTCTACGTACACACGAGATGGTTTTCTGTTTTTGTCATAATATTCTTTTTGTTTAATTTGTTCAGAGTCTATCCTATCCTTAACTTCTTGTCGAATTACTGATAGATCTGTTTGATCACGAGTTGTGTCGACAATTTCGTTAAGGATGGGATTTACCTCAACATTCATACTGGCACCAAATAACACTTCAGCAGGCATCCTTCCGGTTGTCTTTTGAACAGTGTTATTAAGTCCCCATTGAATTTTCCCTACATAGCTGTCCCATTCTTTCTCACCATACTTTATGCTAAAAGCTTTCATGGATTCAAGAATCGTTCGGTTGTAGCGCTCTACTTGACCGTTTGACCTAGGGCTAGAGACTGCATTCAAAATATGCTTAACACCTTCGTCTAAACAAAACTTTTTAAACATGTGTGACGTGAAGCAACTTCCTCGATCGCTAATAAGACGGTCGGGAGCTCTAAAAGTCCTAAATATATCCTCTAATACTCTGACAACATTTCGTGCATGTGTATTTCTCACCGGTTTCACAAAACAGAACTTTGTAAATGAGTCTACAATAACAAAGAGATATGTGAAACCACGCTTAGACTTCACGAAGGGCCCGAGATGGTCAACGTGGAGAGTGTGAAAGGGTACTGCAACTTTTGCTATTGGATGGAGTAAGCCTTCACGTTTATCTTGGTTCTTTTTCGCGTACGCGCATTCAATACAAGCACCAACGTACTTTTTGACGAAACGGGACATTTTAGGAAACCAATAGTTATTTTTTAAGCGCTCTAGAGTTTTTTCAACGCCAAAATGTCCAATTTCGTCGTGGTTCATACGACACAGTTGCCATCTCGCGCCCTTCGGCACAACCCAACGAAGTTCATTTTTATCCTCGCCTAGACAACGAAATAATTTATTGTCTTTGACAACAAAGTTCTCTTTTATGTGTTGGAGACCTGTTTCGTCCAATTTGCTGTCCAAGATTTCCCTAGTCCTTCGGAGTTCTGAATCTCCGAGTTGAAGAGTTTGTAACCAATCGTCGTTGGTGAGGGTCATAACGATTGGGAGCTTATCAAATACACTCTCTTCAGGATCGACTACAGGATTACGGGACAGGGCGTCTACGTGGCTCATCTTAATGCCACATCTGTATTCTATTGTGCAATCAAACTCTTGCAATTGCAACCACCAGCGCGCTATCCTTGGGATGAGATCCCGCTTTGTGAAGGTAGACCGAAGAGCGCTGCAATCTGTAACGATCTTAAATTCTTTTCCTAGCAAATAGACCCTGAATTTCCTTAACGAACAAACCACCGCCAGAGTTTCCAATTCATAAGAATGGAAATTTTTCTCCTCTGGCGATGTTTGCCTGCTGTAATATGCAACTGGCCGTAACGTTCCGTCCAATGTTCGCTGAAGGAGAATACCCCCAACACCTATCCTACTGGCATCAGTGTGGAGTTCGGTCTCAGCTGAGGGATCATATATAGCGAGAATAGGTCTATCTACCAACCGAGCCTTCAAGTCGACAAATGCAGCTTCTTGACTAGCAGTCCACTCCCAAGTTGCACCCTTTTTCAGCAGCTTGCCAAGGGGATAAGCTATTCGTGCAAAATCTTTGACAAACTTACGAAAGTAGCTCGCTAACCCGAGGAATTGGCGAACATTATGCACGCTTTGGGGTTGTGGGAAATTCATGACACTGAGTATCTTCTTTTCGCCTGGTCTCACACCTGCCGCGCCAATCTCATACCCAAGGTAGTCTATTTTATCGTGTAAAAATTCGCATTTTGATAAATTTAATGTAAGATTCGCTCGTTCTAGCAATTTCAGTATGTCTTCAAGGTTTTTAAGACATTCTGTCGAATCCTTTCCAAAGATTAGGATATCGTCCATGTAAGCAGTTGCTTTACTGAAACGAGCGGACCCCAGAATCGCATTTATCATGCGCTGAAATACGGCAGGTGCATTGGCCAAACCAAACGGCATGCGATTGAATTCGTATTGGCCGTCCGGTGTGACAAAGGATGTGACATGTTTGCTCTGCTCTGCAATTGGGACCTGGTAGTATCCAGATGCGAGATCAAGGGAGATAAAACAAGCCTGGCCAGAAAGACGAGCAATTTCATCCTCAATTATCGGCATGGGATACCTTTCCTTGACAGTTATGGAATTCAACAACCGATAGTCTATGCACATCCGTAGCGACCCATCCTTTTTCCGCACTAGAAGAATAGGACTAGCATATTCGGAAGAAGATTCGCGTACTATTCCTGCTTCTAACATCTCGTCCACCATAGAACGAACTTGTGATCGTTCGTGATGGGACAGCCGATATGGGCGATATACTACCGGTCGTTGACTATTGAGCTCAATATTCATTTGAGCTGTGTCTGTGCAACCTAAGTCCTTCAGCGATGCTGCGAAACAATGTCTGTACTTCTTCAGCAACTGAAATAGCTGTTGTTTAACTTCATCATCAACAGATTTACATACGTGAACTTGGCCTTCGTCAAAATCGCTTTCTACTCAGACTGCTAGATTGGGAGACTCTACAATGACCCTGTTAACAAAATCAACTTTTTCTGCACGACTAAACGTGACGTCTTTTGGAATATGACAGCGACTAGCAAGGGGAACAACTGCTATGTTTATAAGACCATTCTTCGAGTGATAAAGTCCGCCGCAGATGGAGTACTGCTGGTTGGGTTTCCCCGCGACACTATTTTTCACTAAAATGCTACCACTGATCGGGGGTTCAATGAAAGCCCTAATAGAAATAGGGCCACAGAAATCAGCAACACCTAATGATTTAATTTTTAATGCATTGACATTATCAATATCGACGCTGGAAAAGGGCATTTTATCACCATTATCGAAAAACTTCAATTCAGAGGCATTTTTATGCGCAATTATATGGGGCTGCTCCGTAAATGATTGGCCTATCAGCATAGACTTTTCCAACAAACAATCACTGACCACTTTACACATGACCCTGGCATTGACATCGTCTATACTCAACTCAAGCGATACTTCCCCTAGAGACTGTACAATGGCATTTCCGAAACCTTTCATTTGTGAGGGCGTATTATCATGACATAATCCTAACTGCGATGCTGCTGACTCGGTAATCAATGTGACATCGCTCCCAAAATCAATAAACCCTTGCAATGGCACACCGTTAACAATCACCTCCTTCATAAACTTGGAATTCGGATTATTAATTTTATTTTCAACAGAATCTATGCACATAGTCTTTTGTAAGGGGTCAGATGCTGAACTCTTGTCGTCTGCTTTTTGAAAGCAGGTTTAGACAGTGTGGCCAAGTTTATTACAACGTTGACACCTTAATAGGGGCTTTGGGCAGTGAAGGAAACTGTGGCCTTTTTCTTTACAATTATAACAGCCCATCACCTGACCCGACTTAGGAGCAATCTTTTGAACACGCGCTTGATTATTATTACTATTATTATCAATGTTTTTATACCGAAACTGGTTACGTTCGAATGAAGACTGATTTGAATCTTTGTTACTCAAAAGGAATTGTAACAACTGGTCAGGGTGATTGCAACGTAGTGCCAAAGCACCAGATCTGAGTGTCCTGTCGCTCAAGCCGTGGATAATACAGTCCACGGCCCGCTTTCCCTCGATATCACACTGATTGACCAAAGCAAGCTTTTCGTAGTAATAGACCTCAATAGGCTCATTATACTTGCTCTTCCTTTTCAGCATTTCCTCCAAGGTCTGGCCGTAATTTTGTTCGCAAGGAAAAGCGTTAGTTAATTTATCTTGCCATTCTTTCCAAGTGAAAAGAATAGAATTCAAGCCTTCGTACCACGTCTTGGCCAGGCCTTGGAGTTTCTGCATGGCAAAGTGAATTGTTGTTCTGTCGTCCCACCCATAAACAGAAGCACACTCATTTACTTTCTTCAACCATACGTCTATACGTTGGTTTTTAGTGCAAGGGTCAAAATTAGGCAATATATTTTTGTGGTCAATCTTTTGCAATGACTGTGTGCTCTGGTTATGTGGCTGAGACGACGAATCGCCTTTTAACAGTTTTAGTACAGTAACAAGATCATTTTTAGAAAAAGATGGACTACGTGACCTTTTCGAATGTTTACTGGATCGTAGCTCGGCCTGTTGCTCTGCTCGTGACTCTGCTTGACGCTCTGCGCGCGAACTGGCCCGGCGCTCTGCATCCCGATGCTCAATGACCGGAGATCTGCTTCGCTCGCTGAGCCGACGCGCCGACGCACGGCGTCGTTCTTCCGTGGCTAGTAGTCGTTCCCGTTCCCGGCGTAGTTCACCTTCCAGCATCTCGACTCTTTGTCGTCTGAGTCGTGCGTCATATTCATCTGTACGGCTTTGGCTGCGAAGGTGCAAGCTGCTCCGGCTTCGTGAGCGGCGACGACCATCAGGGGTCCGTAGATTTCGGTTCATTCGATCATTATTCGAGCGTTCACGCTCTCTACTTCTCTGACCCCTGGCTTCTTCACTCATGGTCTGAAACTTGTAAAAAACCTGTGTTAGTTCATATTTCAACCGCTGGCCTAAATTTACAATCAAAGTTTAATGGAATTTTAGAAAATATTAAATATCTCGAAAACTGTACATCTTAGCTCAAAAGTAATGGAATTTTTGACACCCTTTTAATAACCCCCTAGCACGGTAAACCGATTCTAAAACATTTTTTTTTTTTTTTTTATTGTGCGCAAAATACACGGCAGTGTGATGTATGACAGTTCAAGCACGATTATGTAAGGTAACATACGGCCACATGCCACATATGTCTTAATGTTGATGGAAAAAAAAAATATAAATCTACCCACGATTAACCTTTTTTTTTTTTTTTTTTCTACCCTCTATTATGTAAGCGCGATTATGTAGGTTTATAGACGGCGTTATATGTCGTAAGCTAATAGAAGTAAAATAAAAATGTGCTCTCTATTCTTTGGTCCCATAATACCTACCACAAGATTTTACTAAATAGCGAGAGCCTACTAAACATAAATTAGAAGATAAGCATGAATTTGCTAGCGAAAAATTTAATTTGACTCAGTGGAGGGTAAAATCTAATGAGCAATTGTTCAATTTAAATCGATGAAAATAATCACTACAAGCAGTACAATTGAAACACATAAAAATAAAACAACGAATAAATCCCTTTGGGCGTGTACTTACGTTTTAAGTTTTGGTTTCTTGTCACTTCTGAAATATAATACCACCTTGCCACTTTAGGCCACTTAAGGATTATTATCCAAAGAGAAACAACTTAGACTTGATGTATTTTATAATTTAATATGTATATGTATTGTAACTCTTATTCTCGTATACGTCAATCACGTTCGACCGCCAAAGAAAGAATGCTCAACCGACTATCCCCGCTCGCTCTTCTCCAGTGTATTTTCCCGGAAAAACTCGGGCTTGTGATTGGTCCGCAGTTATTCGTGGAGGCCAATCACAACCTTCCAAATTCCAGTCTCTGATTGGTCGACCAATCAGAGGCCAGGAATTCGACCGGTCCGACTAGTGTTGCCACTACTAATATTTTAGTCAATGGTAATGCAAAATTTAAAATTAACGACATAAAATATTTTCGAATATCAAACCCTAACACGACCAAACGGAAGTGTTTTAAATCGACACGAGTTACGATTTTCGTTTTTTCACGTATGTCGTACGACGTTTGATATCCTTTCCAAATTTCGACCTGAGAAGAAATGAACCACTTCTTACTAATGCGTAAAAAAGGTACCATCTGCACTGAAATGGTACAATAGGACACAAGTGCGAAAAATATGAATTTCCTTATTGCACGTGTCTCGTACGACGTTTTTTACTACAGATGGCCCTTTTTTTTTAACGTTGGGGAAATGCGTTTATGCATGCCGCCTAGTCCAGAGGAAACCAGGGGGCTATGACGGACTAACCACTAGTGGACTACCGTCTAAAACCACCAACGAAAGCCGGCTCCGCCTCTTGGTGGAGCGCCGCGGGATCGCTATCAGCATTCGACCGCATGCGCTCCGGCGGTCGGCCCGGAAAGGCCGCAGGCATTGCGAGATGCCAGGTGGTCAGGCAATGGACCTTTACCCGCAGGGACTCCCCTGGGCCCTGCGTGGCCCACTACGGCGGAGGCAACAAATGCGCATAGCGCCTGGCTCTGCCTCCAGCCCGTCGCCGGCGGAGCGGATGCGCGTTAGGGTCATTCTCGCGTGCTCGCTTTGCAGTCTCTTTTGGCGTCATTATTTCGTCGCTGAAGGTGGCTACCGCTTTCCATGCCCTCTCGCTGTCAAGCATGGTATTAACAACGCTCGGCAACGAAAGATCTGCTCCAATGATGGCCCGAAGACTGGCCCGCTGATCCTCCCATGTGGGACACTCCTCAAGGGTGTGACTTGCTGAGTCCACAGGTGCACCACACTCATGGCACACGGGGGATTCTTCTCTTCCTATGCGATGCAGGTACTTACCAAAACAGCCATGGTCAGTGAGTATCTGCATCATGTGAAACGTCAGTGTGCCCTGTCGTCTTTCTAGCCAACGTTCTAAATGCGGTAAGATTGCGCCTACAGTTTTCCGTCCATATACGGCTGCATCAAGCTCTGCCCTCCATCGACGAACTGTTTCTATTTGGGCTGATGCCCGAGTACTTTGGACATCTTCGCCAACTGGTTGCACTACCATTTCTCTTCTTCGAGCTTTGAAGCTGTGAACGTCTGCAAGAATCTGTGCTTGTAAGTCCCATGGGGGGTCTGCCGCCAATATTGTCGCCGCTGCAAATGATACTGTGCGATACCCGCGAATTGCCCTCAACGATATTGCCCTCTCTGGCCTACGGAGTAAAGCTCTATTTTCGGTTGAGAGGGCGTCTACCCATATGGGAGCACCATATAAAGCCATACTCCGCAGGACCCGAGTGTAAAGTAACCGACATGTTGCATTAGGCTCGCCAACATTAGGGAGAAGCCGGCTGAGGGCTGCAGCTGTAGACATCAGCCTAGGGGCAGGGTTTGCAAAGTGTTTCTTGAAGTGCCAACGTCCATCCAGAATGAGGCCCAGTACTACTACAGATGGCCCTACGAAGTTTTGGACCTGACGTAAAATGTGCCACTTCTCGCACTTATGCGTAAAAAAGGCACCATCTGTACTAAAAATAACTTTTTAGTACAGATTTTTTATGTCAGGGCGTAAATAAAATTCGTAACTTCGTTTTTTTGCACTTGTATCGTAATGTACTATTTTGATGGCATAGAAAGCAAAGTCAAGGAGACGTATCTAGATGTGTGTCGTGATTTCATTTAACATTAAAGGCACTAGCGTTCTCACTGAACCCTCACAAAGATATTTTCAAAACTGAGAGACGACAGTGGTGTTCAAAGGACTCGTAATACTCATATCAGGAATATTTTTAGATAAATATTTAACACGTTCCCTGTGCAGCTATAATCGATAGTGTCACCTTTCACGTGCAAATTCTCGCACAAAATTTTAAGCATAACCTGGCAACAGTATTAAAAGTCCGCCAATACCTAATTTTATCAAATTGTCACTTTTTACAGCTGATACGTGCGGGTAAGTTAACGTAGCTTAGCTCGTACGTGCAAATTTCTGTATCATATATGCTGCATTCACGTATCATCAATACCTTAAAATGTATCACATGTGATACATGCACAGGGAACGTGTTAATTTAGCTTCATTTATTTGAACGTATTGTGAAAATACAAATCAAATTATTTAGTAACTAAATATTTTGATTTGTACTTTTTATTTTTCCCCGGTAGTCACACTACTTAATACTATATCTTTGGTCTATATCTTGGTCGGTTTTCTTCGGTATAAGTCATCTAATATTTATAATGAATTTATTTGTTTTCTATTTTCTTTTACAATCGTACTGGTGTGGAAATTTTTATTTTGAATATGCCTGTTTCGTTTTATTAAAGTAAAAATTCTTAATCGTAACACTTTATAATAGCCTTTCAAATTGCACGTTGAACAGCATGAAAACTAACTTAAAGTAAATTACAGCAAACTAGCTCTAACAAAACTTTACAAAGGAACTCAAATTACATTATTGCACTACCCCAAGGGTAGAACAAGGTACGAGATAGACATATTGAATATGTCAGAATGTCGGGTATAGTTGGTAGTAGTGATGTTCAGTTGCTATCGATATTAATGATTTAATACTTCAATCAGACTTGGTTCGTCGAATCAGACTTGGTTGGGCGGCGTTCGGGAGAGACGCAATATCTTCTCGTCCAATATACCGCAGTGTCTCAAGTCGAAAGTCTTCGACCAGTGTGTGTTGCCAGTGATTACTTACGGATCTGAAACGTGGTCGTTCACTATGGGACTCATTAGGAGGCTCAGAGTCACTCAACGAGCGATGGAGAGGGCAATGCTCGGGGTTTCTCTGCGAGATCGCATCAGGAATGACGAGATCCGCAGAAGAACGAAAGTGACTGACATAGCCCGAAGAATCGCCAGGTTGAAGTGGCAGTAGGCTGGCCATATTGCCCGGAGGACCGATGACCGGTGGGGTCGGCGTGTTCTCGAGTGGCGACCACGCACTGGACGGCGCAGCGTGGGAAGGCCTCCCACAAGATGGAGCGACGACCTGGTAAAGGTTGCGGGTGTCCAATGTATGCGGACAGCTCACGACCGATCTTTGTGGAACTCTCTGGGGGAGGCATATGTCCAGCAGTGGACGTCAATTGGCTGATGATGATGATGATGATGATGATGAATGCTTCAATTTTTTTTAGTTCCATTATCAGGACATTTAAAAACGGAAGCTGATAAAGCCATTTTAAATATGATAATTTCCATAAATATGTAAAATGTACTTTGTTGACACGTAAAAGACGCATATTCTTGCGTTGAATATCAAACTTTCGATGAGTTGTTTTGAAAATGTAAAATAAATATCTTTTTTTTTTTAATACCACGTCGGTGGCAAACAAGCATACGGCCCGCCTGATGGAAAGCAGTCACCGTAGCCTATGGGCGCCTGCAACCTCAGGGTGTCACATGCGCGTTGCCGACCCAATAAAAATAACGTTGACACAACAAAGTGGCTCTACTCCACCTGATCGTAAGTGAAAAGTAGAGCCCAAATCGCGGCGGCAACGAACAGGAGACAATCAGTAACCTGTTAGTTGCCACCGCCTTGCTGGCCCGCTAGATGCTGGTAAATACACCGGCTGACCCCGAAACACGGCAAACACGAAGGTAAGTCATTTCACGGGCGTTTACATCGAATGTACGGTGGTAGCCAACCAGGCGGGTACTAGTAAAAATACCCTACCACCGGCTGAGAAGCTGGCTACTCAGTATTTCCCTTAGTAGACTCTTACGACACCCACGGGAAGAGAGAGGCGGTGATTTTTGTATTCTTACTCCGTCACCGCACGGATACAACACGATACACGTTTCGTAGATGTTCTCCCAAGCTAATTATAAAATTACAAGTGTTCGTAGACTTTATTATTCCACTGCTGGACGACTGCTTTAGAGATATTCCACTGCTGGACGTAGGCCTTTGCAATTAACTATGCATATAGACGCATTAAGAGGTAAACATCCATTATCGCCACGCTGAGCAAGCGGATTGACGATCGCAGTAATGTGTCCACTATGATGACGCTGCCCATCATCAATCTTCCATAAAATGATGGCCAGTGACACTTTAATCCCTTAGTCGACTCAACAAGATATCCGCGGGAAGGGTTGGGTGGTGACAAATATATACTTACTGCCGTCACCACATGGCGAAAGTAATCTACTATTTCCAATTAATACTAAGATCGAATCCTTACATTTATCAAATTACATAATCATTATATTATATTTCCCAATCATGCGAAGATACAGAACATTGATAACTGGATATTAGCAAAAGTAATTTCTCGTATCTAAACAGTTATGGAATGAGATTTCATTTTCCTTAAGGAAATTGGAAACGATATTCGTTTCTATGAGGAAAAACTATTTTT
The DNA here is from genome assembly GCA_025490895.1 of Thaumatotibia leucotreta. Lineage (NCBI taxonomy): Eukaryota > Metazoa > Arthropoda > Insecta > Lepidoptera > Tortricidae > Thaumatotibia > Thaumatotibia leucotreta. The sequence goes on along the minus strand of JALPQI010008317.1, from coordinate 7,545 downwards.
ACGTTAATTTGGATAACTTATTTATTTCTTTTTTGAAAAACATTGAAAACGTTTTCTACAGATTGATAAGTTGGTTAATTTAAATTTTATAAAATAATATGTATTTATAAATAAACATTTGTAATGAATTTTATGTTAACCAAAATGCATTTCAGTATTATCAAACCGAGTTTAGAAAAGGATTGAGCTCATACGAGTACGTAACAACTAAGTAAGTAATTCTTGATTATGACTTTGTCAGTGGCAGAGTGTGCAGATGAATTAAATTCTTATTTTTGTACAATAGAGTTCTAAAATATTATTTAAGTAATTGTAAATAATTGCTATTAAAGAGACCAATCACCACCGTCACCAGAGACTATAACGGATAATACGATTGAAAATAATACTGCTTGTTTGATCAAGCAGTTTTTTAAAATATACAACAATCTTGAGATCTCAAGGATATTGCACACGTATAAGAAACAGTATAGTAGTACATATATTATTATTGTTAAGTGCATTGAATTTTGAATTATCGAATTTTTAATTTCCCACCATTTTGTTAGTAACTGAATAATATTTATGTCAACCGTAAATGTACATATAAAAAAATCTTTTATTCAATAAAGGACTATTTTCTAGGAAATAAACTGATCTATCAATGTAATTACATCTCGTTCTAGTCGTTTACATATCGATACACATTTTCCCATCACTACGCTATAGAACAAAACGGACTAATTTTATTGGTCGGATTTAGAGACTACGAATACATAGATACAGAACGCTCGCACTTATATGTGCAGTAAAATTTTTATATCTATCGTCAGAGTAGATTGTGTACAGAAAGTAGCCTAATTTTGAAACATGCCTTTCGGTGTTCATGCTAACAGTAGGATTAGCAAATAATTAGTGGGATTCGTCGACACTTACGACACCCGTGAGAAGAGTAAGGATGGTGACAAATGTATTCTTACTGCCGTCACAACACGGTCAAACCTGGGGCAAAATAAAACTGTTTTCATTCAATGTTTTTTTATTTAATGCAAAGATTTTTACCTAATACTATAAATTATCTACGTGTGCGATGTGTGAGTTAAAAAGTCAAGGTTTTGTTATTGCTCTATCCTCGTCCTGCCCAATGTGATTTATAAAGGACATATTCGAATATGTAGAAGAAAAGAATAACGACTATATTTTCAAACCCATTAGGTTTAAATTACAATAGCTCTAACCTAGTATGACGGGCAGGACGAGGCTATAGCGTTCATCATTATTGAAATCGAGTATTTTAAGACCGTGCCGTGTCGTGACGGCAGAAAAATACATTTGTCACCACCCCATCTCCTCCTGCGGGTGTCGTAAGAGTCGACTAAGGGATTGAAGTGTCACTGACCATTCTACAAGATTGATGATGGGCAGCAGCGTCATCATAGTGGACACATTACTGCGACCGCCAATCCGCTTGCCCAGCGTGGCGATTATGGGCAGTTACCTCCTAAAGCGTCTGCACGCACAGTTAATAGGAGAGGCCTACGTCCAGCAGTGGACTAACATAAGCTGATGATGATGATGATGATTTTAGGACCGAAAGCTTAACGTGTCGAATGCTATTTGGTGATGGATTACTTCCACTTTCCATAAACTATGTACCCTATGAGGAAACTACAATGTTTTATTCGTAACTTACTAAGTGGGGGTTTGAAGTGACGTTGTTTAGTTACAAAGTTTATCTAGTGAGTTGCGCATATGAAGATTGTGGGAATTCAAAACTTGTTAACATGTTTAACATTGTCAACTTAGTCCTTACAATCTTCCATAGTATTTAATGTCAGTAAAGGTGACATTTTTACCAAACTAGCGAATGCTCATTCTATCCGATAAACTACGAAATCAATCAATTTCGAATGATAGATCGAGGTATTCTACGATCACCCATTCTACGAAATCAACTAATCACCTTTTGTGTAACGAACGAATTTCGTAGAGTGGGGGATAAAATGAGCATTCGCTCGTTTGGTCTAAAATCCACATTGACAATACTATTAGCGGTGAAAATAGCACGAAAAATACATGTACCTTTCAAAGGCACCTGCATTTTTTAATAAAATACTGTATCTTTCGTTACGGATCTTAGATTGTCAGACTCTGGGGGGCTATCGCTAAAATCGAAATGATTAAATTCGAAGGCTTTTACAGACTGGTAACGATGCCGCGAAACACTTACGGATCGAACGATAGATCGAGGTATTCTACGATCACCCATTCTACGAAATCAACTAATCACGTTTTGTGTAACGACCGAATTTCGTAGAGTAGGGGGTTAGAATAGCGAATGCTCGTTTGGTCTGAATGCACCTTTATAGATCGAATTTGATGTCCAGGATAGACCTTTGCCGCCAAGTAACTGGTTCACAATTGATTACATTTTAACTAACAATTTAAAGTGTTGTGACTTACTCATTGACCAAACGCTAACAAAAATCAAAATAAGTATAGAAACTTGCTTGGTTGTTTTGATATTGTCTCATGTTATTTATATGAAAGTCTAAATATTTGTGTATTTTTGATCCAGTTTTGAGCTTTTTACTTAATAATTTGCCAGTTTTTAGCAATGCGTGGTGATATAGTTATATAATTAGGTAGACATAGTAGACATTTCAAATACGAAGACTCGATTCCACTTGACAAAGTCATTAGGCGTCAACAATAGGATCAGTGATAGCAAAAGATACCTGACTAGATCCTTTTGTGGTGTGAACTTTTTGCATACATCCGTGTATAGTGTAAATTTTTTAAAATCAAGATTTCCACTTAAAGCTTATCGGTCCGATGAATGGCATTGTTATCCTTTGTGAACCCAACCACTAATTACCTACGCACAAAATACAGACCATAAGCAACAAAATATGTTTTTGGAATAACAACAGTATTCCTTAGGTAATAAGGATCAAATTGTCACATCATGCACTCAATTTATAACCTTTTGGAATTAAGAACCATGGTCACCCAGGTGTCATATTAAAGATGATTTGATTTTTGTAACACGTGTTAATTTTTGCAACCTACAAGTATGAAAGTGGGGATAGGTTTCTTATCAATTTCAATTGCGAAGATCTACGATTACCACCTTACTATTGTAATTGAAATCCCATCGAACTAATGTGGAGTAGCTTAAAAAGAAACATACGAAAGGAAAACAAAGTTTAGTGAAGGCGTAGTTCAAATTATAAGGAGATCAATAGATTTAACACATGAACACTGGAAAAAACTGTTGTCTGCATGTTCATAAAATAGAAAAACCAATGGCCCGAAATTACAGCCACCCAGCTGTTATAATACAGGTCTCAGGCTTTATTCCAAGCTTAATTCATACTCTACTGAACTACTACTAGAGTCAAAAATAACAAAAATATATCTATTAAAATATAAATAAATACCACCCTGTAACTAACACTTGTAAAACACTAGACCAGGTGGTCCTTATCATATTCCAACTCTAAAAGGTTTTATGTGAAATGTGACGTATTCCAATTTTACTCTTATTCTTAAGAATATAATGTTGTAATTAATATTAAAGGTTTTTACTATTACTGCATTTCATTTACTGCAAGCAATTAGCGGCTAGGTTTAACAAAAGATAACAATGCCATTCATCGAGCCGTAAGCTTTAAGTGGAAATCTTGATTTTAAAAAATGTACACTATATGACACATGCCAATTTATAGTGGATCAATTAAATGACAAAAGTTTTGTTTACCATCGGGCCTTCGTATTAGAAATGGACTTTAATAGGAGAGACCTTTGTCCAGCGGAGGACTGATTATAGGCTGTATCGAGTTTTACAAGCATGGAACCCTAACTGCGTCCGTAAAATTGAGGATCATTTCAACAGCTCTGTTACCAATATTTGTGAAACATAACCCCATGATCGAACACTCTTCAGGCTCTCGAGATTGCTGAACCCTTTCGAAGGGTCCTTGTTGGTGCAAGTTATAAGATAGATGGCCAGTTTCATTAAAAATAATCTTAACTTTAGTCAATTTGTAACGACAAGTATAAAATCATCATGAATTAAAAATTGATTGGTGTTTTTATATTCTTTTAGACCTAAAAAACTTAAGATACCTGGGTGCTTAAGCAAATTGCCAATCGCTAACGCTTAATCGTCAATCGTAAGCGAAAGGCAGCTGACTGTCTTTGTCACACTAATATAAAAGAGTGACAGAGAGGGAAAACTACGATACGCTACTAAGCGCTAGCTATTGGCAACTTGGCTAAGCATCCTGGTGAATGTGCAGTTAGTTGAGTTGAGACATACACGTATTAGACATTTGTTTTGTGTTCAAATGTTAAACATGTATTGTGTATTATTAGCTACTACATTCATCAGGCCCCAATTTCACCACATTGACAAGTGCTACAATTGTAAATTCGCTGTTTCTCCAATCGGGAGCGTCTATAGGCTACAGTTACCGCTTATTATCGGAAGGGCCGTGCGTTTGTTTACCACCAACATAAAATGTAGTACAGGAACTTAAATAAATCAGCAGTAAATAACTACTTTTTTGCGAAGCAAAATTACAATTGTCACAAAATACACGACAATTGTAGCGAAATTCCGACATAAGCCGAAACTCATGTCAAGATTTAATGAAAATTGTACTAAACCTTGCGACAATTGTCACGGGAAATAAAAAGTAGTTAATTAATGTTATAATAACGTTATTAGTAATAATTTTATGTTGGTGGCAAACAAGCACATAGACCGTCCAATAATAGCGGTAGCTGTAGCCTACGGAGGCCTGTGACGTCAGTAACAGTGATATTTTACACTTGTCACACTTGTACACACGTAATTATGGTGAAATAGGCCACTGGTGACTATCTAATTTTTTAGACTAATATATCGCTTAAAGTTTTTTTATAAAACTAACACCAAAATTTAATTTTTATTGATATTAAATACTTAATTGTCGTTACTAACCTGACTTCAGTTAAGGTTTTATTAATCTCACAACACTGTGGTGTCCCTAAAGGAGAAAATGTCCAGGTATTTGTTAATGTGCCTGTAAAATCTACAAGAACTTAAATAATATATCATAAGTTTAGTTTTTGTGAAGGACAAATCAAATTATTTTTTATTAAACATTTTGGCGTCGTGGCTTTTGGCCATTAAAAATATTATGTCCAAGTTTCGATCAGATATGAGTTTTGTTTATTAAATAAACAAATTGATTGTTTTATTTTAAATACTATGTAATGAATATTAATTAAGAAAAACACTATACAAGCTAAATAAAGGCTTGCAGGCCTCATATAATATATCAACTAATAATGCGCAGTAATGTACTATTATTATTATTATTTCCGCTATTTTATACACAAAACTCTAGTGAGACCCATTCATACTAAAATTGAGTTTCACGCGGATAACTCACGTTCTAAGGCCGAAAAATGTCGACATGGCGATTGGCTCTTGAAGAAACTACTCATAATATACAGTGTGTAAATCTAAAACGGGCAATCAATTAAACAAGGCATGGGATTAATTAGTGCAATCATGGATTACAAGGTTTTTTTTAAAGTTACTCTTAATTACGACCCCACAGATTTTGTTTAAAGATTATCGGAGCAACAATGTAGGTACCTAAAAACGAACATTTGTTATTGTTGATATGACAGTTATGTCATCTGCTTTTGAAATTAGCTGTCAACGAGTGTTTAACTCGCGTATGTTGCTCTACATTTGCGCGCCGAATTATTTTGTATGGAAAATTTTGTTGCTCTAATTTTAAGTACAAATTATTTGAATGTACTTATTATGTCGTAAACTAACACCCGTTAAGAGCTTGGCCCGTGTTAGACTTACACCCTGTATACGGAGCGAAACATATAATTTTAGTATTTCCGCTACCCCCAACAATTTAGAGCACCCCCAAAACAAATAGCCCCAATATTTCTGCCGAAACTTCGTCCACTGCGTCCATCAGAGAATCGACTGGATATATATGTTAGATTTAGATTAGACCGCGGCAGCCATTACAGGAACGAGACTTTGGCGGGTATTAATGACGGGAATTATGGACATAGGAGATTTTTTGGCGAGTTTCTGGTGCGTTTTTATTTGTACATTTATCAACGTGGGTTTTTTACATTAGGGTTGGAGGTGAAATATTGAAACCTTAAACTTGCAAGGATTTATGTTTTAGGCAGAATTTTAAACTGAAAATACTGTTTTACCAGTTTTATTATTGAAAATAGGCAACAGACAGGACGTCCATACACAGAAAATTTCTCGCGTAGTGTTTATGATTGATATTGTTATAATAATTTAATATGACATTAATTTTTATTTCTTATTAATGACAAACGGTTCTTAATTATGTAAATTTACGTTCCTGATGTTTCAGGCATGTCATTCATTACATTTACACCCATGGTTGCTGGCAGGCTTGCCATGTCAGGATAATATTACCTAAACGTAAGTTTAGATGATTAAGATCCTTTGGTCGTCATAATGTAGATGGATTGATTACAGATTAGTACTATAGAGGCCGGGACGAAAGCCCCATATTTCTGGCCGAGGTATGTATCTATGTATAGTATAGTGCTTTTCTTAAACATACAATGGAATAATCAACAAAAACATCAAAGTTTTATTGTTATATGCATAGTATTGCATAAAGGCAGAATATCATGATGCCTGTGCCACTCGGACACTTGGATCGGAATTAAAAAATATCGCTTTGCTGGCCTAGGACATCAAGATATGAATTAAATTCCATTAACGACCTTTTTTCCTAGTCGCATCAATATTTCATTGCATGTTTGAGCGAAATATATTTATTTAGCTCTTTACTACCTACGCAAATCATTTGAGTCTATCAATCTGTAGAATGTATAACTGTATCAAACTGTAGGTAGAGTCTGCGAAGAAAATGAAAGCATCTTGCATAATCACGCACCCATACATATCAAGTGCCTTCACTTTTTGAACAAACTAACAAGGGTATATCCACAACAGTTAACCGTTTCCTAAGACACTTCTATATTATTACCTCGTTGTTATTGTTTTATTAACTCAGAAAACAGGGCACGTACATACAATTTATACTAGAACGTGTACAATTATGCAAATTCGTGGACGTGGGGAACCCTTTATATTTTAATCGTGGACAGTTCGTAGAGGGTCTTCCGTTTTCGCAATTCGGTAAATATATTAACAATATGAAATAAACATTTGGGGAATATAAGAAAAGATCAAAGATTCAAAGATTTTTATTTGTTCAACATAGGTAAGGAAGGTGAAATGTACAGGTGAGATATTTGTGTCACTATGTCGCGCCTGGTGGCATACAAATACAATTAAATTATTATATTCTCAATATACAACAAAATTACAATGAAATAAAATTAAAATTAGCAATACAATATTTACAAATAGGTATTTAAACAAACGTCAGAAAATGTCAAAAATCATCATCATATCAGCTAAAAGACGTCCACTGCTGAACATAGGACTCCCACAAAGTTTGCCACAATTATCGGTCCTACACCACC
>JALPQI010008316.1:0-47176 GCA_025490895.1 Thaumatotibia leucotreta | reverse complement strand
GGGATATCTTTCGACGATATACCTTGATGATATACTTTTATTGGGCTACACACATCAAGAGTGCTCCAAAAATATAGATCGGACAAAACAGTTACTCCTTTCTTTAGGGTTTGTCATTAACAAAGAAAAAAGTAACCTAAAACCGTCAACGAACTGTAAATTTCTTGGGTTCATAATAGACTCTGTTAGTATGCAAGTTTCTTTGCCTAACGAAAAGAAACTCAAAATAAAAGATGAGCTTCAAAAGCTAATGTCTCTAAAACGCTGCAAAATCCGTACATTTGCTCAAACAGTAGGATTACTGGTCTCCGCATGCCCTGCGGTAGAGTATGGGTTGCTCTATACAAAGAGTCTAGAGCGTACCAAGTTTCTAAACCTTAACGGCAGCGATAACTATGAGCTATACATGAATATTCCAAGTTCGCTATTACCTGACCTACATTGGTGGCTTGACGCAATTCAAAATACTTCGAAAAGCATTCGAAGTGATGATTACGCTACTGTCATATTCTCTGACGCCTCAACGACTGGGTGGGGTGCGGCATGCGAGGAGGAAACTGCTAGTGGCCAGTGGTCACTCAGTGAGCGTACTCGTCATATTAATTATTTAGAACTCCTCGCCGCTTTCATAGCTATAAAAATATTTGCTAAAGACCGGACTAACTGCCAAATATTGCTCAGGATCGACAACTCTACAGCTATCTCATATATAAACCGCATGGGGGGAATTCAGTTTCCGCACCTTACTCAGCTAGCCAAAGATATCTGGCAATGGTGCGAACGCCGAAAATTGATCATATTTGCATCATATATTAAATCCACCGATAACGTAGTCGCTGATGCTGAATCCAGACGTGTACACCCCGACGTTGAATGGGAGTTATCTGTACCAGCCTATAATAAAATAGTAAACTCATTCGGCACACCTCACATAGACCTGTTTGCTAGCCGCCTTAATCACAAATGCACCAAATATGCTTCATGGCACAGGGATCCGGGCGCATTTGTGATAAATGCCTTTACAATTAATTGGACTGAATACTACTTTTACTCGTTCCCGCCCTTCTCTATAATTTTGAAAACCCTGAATAAGATAATTACCGATAGAGCTACCGGCATCATTGTGGTACCAGTATGGCCTACTCAGCCCTGGTATCCCGTTTTTTACTCGCCTATTAACATCAAACCCTTTGTACTTTGAAGCCAATCAACACATGTTGTCTTCTCATTGCAGAGACAGGCGGAAGATACAATCGAACCTTACCCTGGCGGCCGCGATCTTGTCGGGGCAGCGTTACTACGACGAGGTGCACCGCCGTGCTCAATAGAAATCATGTTATCCTCTATTTCTAAAAATTCTATGAGGCAATACAATGTTTATCTCAAAAAATGGCATACCTTCTGTTCAAAACATTTTGTAAATCTTTACGAAGCGCCGATTTCAAAAGTTTTAGAATTTCTCTCAGAAAATTATAATGCTGGCAGTCATTACGGTTATGGATCACTCAATAGCTGCAGAGCAGCCCTGTCCTTATTACTCGGGCCCGACTTAATCGCCGACAGCAAAATACAGAGGTTTTTTAAGGGGGTATTTCGCCTCAGACCTCCCAAGCCAAAATACAATTGCACTTGGGACACAAGTCGCGTTCTAGACCACTTAAAATTACAATTTCCAAATGAAGAAATAACATTAGATAAACTTTCTAAAAAATGTTGTACATTATTAGCCTTGGTCACAGCCCACAGAATGCAAACTTTATCAAAGATTAACATTAATAATATCGAAATCTTGGATTCTAAAGTAATAATAAAAATACCTGATCTAATTAAAACTTCGCGGTTAGGATCATACCAACCAGTCTCAGTGCTACCTTTTTTTCGAGAAAAACCCGAAATCTGCCCTGCGACAACACTCACTAGTTACATAACTAAGACTGCAACTGTAAGACGAACAGAGTTGCTTTTTGTGAGCTTCAAAAAACCGTACAAACCAGTGACAACACAAACATTAAGTCGCTGGATAAAAGATACTCTAAGCGACAGTGGTATCAATGTTTCCATATTTTCTGCGCATAGTACGCGCCACGCATCCACTTCGCGCGCGTATTCGCGAGGGGTCAACATAGACCTCATCCGCAAAACTGCGGGATGGAGCGAAAGTTCTAGCACTTTCGCTAGATTCTATAATAAAAATATCCTGGACACGAATGAGGCAGCCTTTGCTGCTGAGATTATAAACTATTGATTAATTTGTACAAATCATGCTATGCAAATTTATTGCTATTAATTTTCTATGTATGTATAATCATTAAAGTCACACGAGATTATATGCTGTTATTGTATATGAACTTAGAATAACAACTCTCTTAAATAAATGGTGATTCGACATGAGTGGTTCGCTTATTTTACTTCTGAAACCCAATAACCACTCTCAAAGTCTACATAAGTATTGCCATATTTTATTTTCAGGTTATTAATCTAGAAAGACGAATCACGAAGTATAATTAGTGATTAAACGAACTTACCAAGTGAAGTTCTATCATAATTATACGAGTGATTCGTCTGAAGAGATTAATAACTCCCACCCTCCCGTAAGCCCAATATATAGGGTTATGGGTTTCATCAGGAAACTCTAAACATATGAAGACTCGAAGAGCCAGCCAGGCCAGTCTCCAGGCAGAGCGAGCGGGGGAAAAACTTAGATTACCCTCAAAAATTGAGTGAAATCTTAAGTATTACCCTCATGTTTTTTCTCAACATAGTGTAGGTAGTGGTAGCAACTATGCGTTACTACATAAGTATTGCCATATTTTATTTTCAGGTTATTAATCTCTTCAGACGAATCACTCGTATAATTATGATAGAACTTCACTTGGTAAGTTCGTTTAATCACTAATAATAGCAACATGCAGGCACTTGAAATATTCACAAAATACTCATTTCTATTTAAACTACGCCATTTTAGTTGTTTACCTATTCAATGGTACGGAACCCTCTATGCCAGAGTTCCATTCGCACTCGGTCGGTTTTCAAACCCATCTTTTGTCGCGCCCTAAGAACACATCCCTTTCTTGGGCCGTGGGAAAGTATTTCTTTTTAAAATTTTGATCGTAATATTTAGAAAAAGCATTTAAGATTCGTGTCTCGTGATCGAACGAAATCTTTTTATGCTGTATGTCTTTTTAAGAGGGGTTAAAGAATAATAGCATGACCCTCAAAATAGCTAATAATAGTACATTATTGCAGAGGCCGGGAAAGCGAATTTCGTGGATGAGTATTTTTTGTCGGACGAAGCGAAGCTGAGGCCGACAATTACATACGAATCCACGAAATTCTATTTCCGTCCGAGGCACATATAGGACTTTTCTCCAAACATGCAAGGAAATAAAACAAAATTTATTACAATCGATTAAGTAATTCTTCTTGCAAATTGAATAACAATTGAAAAGAAAAAATCTCTTATGATTCCCGCCTAAACTTTTTTTTAATGCATGGTCGTTCATAAAAAATAGTAACGATATCTATGGTTTCATTAAACCGTACCTACACGACCTGACACACCGAGGCGTTTGTAACTCATGATAGAACGAGACGGCCATAGATTTGATCGCCGTCTCTCGCTCTATCCAGACCAGGCGTTTGGTCGTGGCTTTAGAATTTGGCTGTATGCATTTTTTTCAAAGTCCAAAAGTAGTTTTTAAGAAGTAAAAAACAATACATTAATGGATTTTAGTACAATTTCGCGGCCGCAAAAACTGTACAATAATGAAAATCTTTTTTTTTAATTTGAGCTGGTACATAAGAAGGTACTTCGCGTTTCGTTTTTGCTACATTAATGCGAACATTTCCGAGCATATTGGAGAAAATACTAATACTAAAAGTAATAAGCTATGGTGAAAACGTTAAGAGAATCTCCTATTTGTATGTTATGTAGTAGTAACATGTAACACTTGTAACCTATCCATATAGGCATTTGTTTTTTTGTATTTGCATTTAAAACATGTAAGTATTGTCTATTTGAATGGGTACATACAACAAACCACTTACTGAAGTTTTTTTACCTACCTATACGAGTATAGAAATTACGAGATTTTATACCGAGTGCGAATCCTTTCGTTGAAAGTTGTATTCATAATAATATTATAATGTCAGGGTCAACAGAAAATGCATTCTCAAAAATTTAAATAGCTGGTAAAGGCATTGCGAGCAGATTTTATGATACTTTCATATTTAAAAAAATGTATTGTACGTGATTGACCCAATTTACGCACTTGTTTGTAGGAAGAATGCGGTTTTATTTAAAATATTACTTTTTATACGTTATTTTCGATTGACTCCACACTTTAATTCGTGTATTCACAAAAAAAATTACTATACTAAACAAATGTGTTGCGATTTGCGAATGCGATCGTCGATTATGGCGGTGTATTATTCGTCGATTTTTTCAAACTATTGCTTTATACTTCAGATTTGAAAAAATATTTTTTTCGAATTTTGTTAATGAATAAGATATAAATAAGTAATTTAAATTGTTGCCAGCGGCCCCTACCGCGAACTTCGAAATCCGCAAAAATCAAATACCATATATAGTTTGTGTGACTAATTTTCGTAATACAATTGACGCGATCGTGATTTGGTTTTGTAATCGACCTTTCGGTTTTTTTATTTGGCGATTATTTTCGTATAGATTGCTGTAGTATAAACAGCTCTGACAATAATAAATTCAATAGGTACACTCTGAATACTTTACTGACGAGTGTTCTGGATACCGGTTAAATAATAGACCGACCAGAATTAGAACAAGCATCAAGCGATAGCAAAACAGAAATCATATAGGTTATTTAAACAAAATAAAATTGAGGACGATGTAAGTAGATAGTTAATTCCATTTTGACGGTTAAGAGGATTACAATACAGGCGTAAAACTATTTTAAATTCTGTAATAGTACATTACATCAGAGGCCGGGAATCCGTTTTCACGCCGAGGCATGTATAGTACTTTTCTCAAACATACAAAGAAATACAAAAATATAATGACAATGTTGTCGAGAAAAAAATAAAGTTTGAAGGCCTAGGCCTGGAAAGTGTTATGAAATTCCAGTTCCATCCCAGTGAGTTACTGCGAACGTAAAGACAATACCTATTTCATTGCATGTTTGAGAAAAATATATTTTAAGAAGTATAATAATATAAGAAGATCTCCATGACGAGACTGGAACCGTGACCTGTGTGCAACATTTTTGATTATGGATGAGAAAATTAGAAATTTTCTTTATTTTTCTATATATTTAACTTTTATTGATCTTTTAGTTCTCATTATTAATCACTGGGGTAAATGTTCTATAAATCTTATTGCCGTGAATTCTCAATCACCTGTTTGTATCACATTATACATACATACCTATAGAACAATGGCACGATTGTAATAAGCAGAGATCGGACAAATGTGCGACATTGTTCGCAATAATATGGATATGACTCCAAATCTGATTTAAAAATTAATCAGTTAATCATTTTCAGAAAATTTCTTATATTTGATACTGGCAACTATGAAAACCCTTCTAGATAGTCACCTTAAGGCTTCGAAATAGAATTTTAAGAAATTATTCGTTTAATTATTCATTTGATCAACTTTGAAGTCATGTCCATACTATTGCGAACATTGACGCACATTTGTCCGATCTTTGATAATAAGTAATAAGCACTGAGTTCAGTTCAGTTCAGACTCATCATTGCATACCTATAAAAGTGATATGTACAATATGGCCATTTCTGGGATAGATAGGTATCTACCTACCTAACTACCTGATAAATTGCAATGTTCTTGGTAATTTTACACTTGTTTTTGGGCACATTAATTTTTATTATTCAAGTCACTTTTTAACTGTCACAAAAGTGTAGTCAAAGAACTCACAAATATCTCACGAACGCTCCAGGCATCACATTCAAGTGAGATTTTGCATCCATACAATCCAAATAGGACTCTATACTTTTGTTATAAGATAGATCAAGATTTTTCTAAGAAAGTATCCACCGGAAATAATTGAGATCCATTGAATGCGGCCTTGTTCAAGGATCTTTAACAGTGTAAAAAGATATTTTGAACTTTAAGTGGTTTGTAAATATGTTCATAATTATACGAAATAAAGGCATATGACGCAGAGGTTCTGATTTTACTCATAACATATGATAATGCTTTGGAGTTGGTAATATATTTATAGCGGACGGCTTTTAAAATATTTCAGCGGCTCTGTGGGCGGTCTAGTTATTTGTACAGGGGGAAATTTATAAAAATGATAAAACAGCAGCATCGATGTAGGTACAGCCAGCATCAAATAGTTTGTAGCAGTCAATAGTATACATGGGATACCGATTTGATGCTGACTGTAACTATGTCGCATAACAGTAAAGGATGTTTTAAGGTATTAATAAAACTTTAGTTGGCATCTATGAATAGATCCAGTCAAATTAATTCAGTTCAATAACGTACAATTGAAAAAAAACACTGAAAAACACAGTTTGTTTAATACCTAAATAGCAAACTGGCTGTATATTGAAAAAAAAATATGTCATTAAAATAACCAACGCTGAAGGACATGACGACATTTTGTTTAACCAGCTAGGCTAGAATAAATCTTATGTGACTTGTGTCGCACGAATGTAAGAACACGAGCAATACGAGCATATTTCGCAGTGAGGCAGATGGACACAGTGTCGCGGAACGCAGTAACATATGTTGATATTCGCCCCCAAAATATACATTTTACATTTTTACAGCGTAAACGAATCCGCGATGTAAGACCGTAATTTAATTATATTTATAATTTAAGCAATTATAATTATTACGTAATTTCTAAATAGTTACTACGTAATACGGATACTTTAAAAAATAGAAGTCGAATTTGAGTATTTTAAGAGCTAAAGGAATTCAAGTACCTAGAGGAATTATAGTAGCTATAGCTATGTAGTACTATAAATTATTCTGTGGTATAGCAAAAGGCGTGGCGTGAGAAATTAGAGGGTTCTCAAAAAAAACCTCATAGTATAACGTCTGATAGCGCAGAATGATTTAAGAAGAGCAGGTAAGGAATACCTTACGTTATTCAGGAAATTAAAACGGTTAACTGGTCATAAACTTTATGGTATAATTTATTTTATGCACCATTGGGGACTTCAGGTATGCAGAAACCGAATAAAACTTCGGCTCTGATTTAGATCATAGAAACTACTCAGTGATATCACCGGCATAAAGTTTAACATTTCCTTTGTGTTAATTGTGTTTCAAAATTCATGATCATGAATATAGGTACGAGTTAAAGTCTAGTAATGAAAAATATTGCATTATTTTATCTCGTTTGTTGTTATAAAAAAAACTGCGGAAAAGCTTATTAACTATGTCCATATTTCATTAACTACCTACTTCCAGTAGATTATAAGTAGGTACCACATAATAAATTAATATCATTACGAAAAAAAAATACTTAAAATTGATTTTAAGACACTATTTAATGAGTTTTTTGACCGCTCCAGCTCGAGAAATTCTGTCGGCAGAGATTCTCTCGATAGTGTGTATGTTTACTGTGCCGGCGTATACTAGAGAACCGGTTGAAATATTTGCGGCGACCTCGTGCGGTTCATTCAGCGGACGGATGGCGGCTTGACACTCCCAAGTCTCGACGGTTACAAGTTAGTGTAGTATTTGTTATCTGAGGGCTCGTAAATTTGGAGTCTTTGTCACACCGATGACGCTTTCGTTGGGTCGACAGGGACGAATGATCGAATTTTACGAATTCCGAAGTTCGTATGTCCTTGCCTTGGTTTTGGAGTGACCACCTTACGTTTGAGTATGTAGTTGGCATCAAGGTGCGTTCAAACTAAAAGAGCATTCGCTGTTCTAACCTCCCACTCTACGAAATTTGATCGGTACACATAACGTGAACGTGATTGGTTGATTTCGTAGAACGGGCGCTAGAACAGCGAATGCTCTTTTGGTTTAAACGCACCTTTAGACATGCCTTCTAGTTTTAAGGCTATTGTTACTCTATCTTGCCGTAAATACCGTTTGATTGGACACAATATTGGTGTCATATCTCTTTGATTACTGCTGCAAACTCTATTGATCTTTATAGCCATATCCAATTTTACCTTAATGGCTTATTTTTTAAAGGGAATATGAATATTTCCTCACATCTATTAATTATTGTAATGATCATTTGATCAAGGTAAATTACTGAAATAGTTACGTTGTGACATCATAGCAATACAGCCTCAATCGAAATACCATTTACGATTTATGAAAGAACTCCTCACAATCGACCTTTGACGGTTAAAGAATTTGAAAAATTTCGAACTCAGGCGTTAGATTTAAAAAGTGGGCATCAGGATTTAACCCAAAAGAACACAACTACCTAATAAATATTGTTCTGTTTTTGATTTATGATTTTTATGAATGAATTCGTCGGTTTCGACCTCTGACGGTTAAAGAATTTGAAAAATGTTGAACTCGGGCGTTAGATTTAACAAGCGAGCGTCAGGATTTTCGCTAAATATCCTATAGCGTCCGAAAACAAACAGATACCTACGGTTGTGGGTTTTTAGAAACGCAATATGTACAATAATGGTTACTCATTGTAAATAAAAGACTCGAATTGTGTGACGACTCGACGCCATGACGGTCTTTGTCTGCGAGCAAAACAGATATTTAATCCTTAGTCTTTGTAGGGTCATATGGATGTTTTTAGCTTGCATATTCTGGATTCATGGTCTGATTACCGACAAAGAAACATAAGATACTATTATAAGTATAACTTAAGCTAGGTGTAACTGTCCAACTAGGTAGCTCATTCGTCCGACTTCTGTAAACGAATAAAGGTGCATTCAGACTAAACGAGCATTAGCTATTCTATCCACTCTACGAAATTCGATGGTTACACAAAAAGTGATTCGTTGATTTCGAAGAGCGGAAGATAGAATAGCGTATGCTCGTTTGGTCTGAATGCACCTTAATACCTACGGTATAGATCTATCAAACTAAATTTAATAAGCTTCACTATGTGGCGCACACTGTGTCATGTATTAAGTATGTAAGTGCGAGCGAACTTTTAATAATTTACTAAATTAGGCTCAAATTATGCAGGAACCTCAATTGAAGGTGCGTTTAAACTAAAAGAGCATTCGCTGTTCTAACCTCCCACTCTACGAAATTCGATCGGTACACAAAACGTGATTGGTTGATTTCGTAGAACGGGCGCTAGAACAGCGAATGCTCTTTTGGTTTAAACGCACCTTGATGTGTAAGTCAGAAACACACGATTTGTAAAATAATATGGTTTCGTCATCTATGGTCATTGAACATTGGTCTTCGTCACAGTGACATACAGGTATGCGTAGGCGCCGGGGTCAAGCCCACGCGAGCGAACAGCAGCTATATCTACTTATATGGTTAAACGCTAAACCTTATTGGGTGAGAACCACCAGTGATGCTGATTAGGGATACTAAGTATAAATGGTCTTTTCATTCAGTTACATACATACATACATCATCAATATCATCATTCATCAGCCTATGCTAGTCCACTGCGGAACGTAGGCCTCTCCTATTAACACGTTGAATGCGGTACATGCCAATTTCGACTTGTAATGTACTTTCTTCTGGTGCGGAGTGAAGAAGTAGCTTGTCTCTGTCTGGTGCGGGGTCGATTTGACTATGAAATCCTATGAGTTAGAAGGAGTCAAGTATACATTTATGTGTCTTTCTATAAGTTCTATCTAGTAGGTACATCAAACTTTACAAGACAAATTTGACTCGTACCGCACTAGGTGAAAAAAAATAACAACCAGTGCGGTACCGACCAAAAGTGTCTTGTATACCTACTGTCTTGTACAGCACCACAAGTACAGGTCAGTACAGCCAGTGCGGGGGTAACGATTACGTGTTTTTTGTTCATCTATCGATGGCACTTCCGATTTTATCATGAATGCACCGAGAAAACGATCGCGAAAAATGTTACAAAAGATTTTCGAAGACGGAGTGCAGTGAAAGTGTAACTACGAGTAGTGAACAAAGTGAAGCGAAAAATCGGAAGAATTTGTAATTTTAATTAGATTTTTTTAATTATAATAATCGATATAGAATAGAATAGAATAGAAGAACTTCAATAACGCTTAATCTAGCTGCATGTCGAGGGACCCTTGAGGACCCTGGCGCTTGTCGTTCGTGGGGACACTATCCGGGGATATCGATAATATTATTTCATTATATTTCCCATCCCTACCAAAATATCGACTAGACGGCATCTGCCCTATTCCCTTGGTGCGACACAAGTCAATTTCGTATCGTTAATTAATTTTCCTATAATGCCTAAACGAAGTACGACAGTGTGTAACGACACTAGCCTTAGATCATTCAATTGTTTAACTAGCCATTGTAATCAATAAATCATCGATTTGTTAAACCAACAACGATATATCATCTGAAATAGAGACCTTTAGTCACAAACCAAAATAGCCTTGTACCGCACCAGTGTACGACTATCCTACAATTCAAAAATGGTATGTATAGCACTGCAAGTAAATCATAGAATTATGTTCCCGCATTCAACGTGTTAACTATGCGTATAGACTCATTAGGAGGTAAATGCCCATAATCTCCACGCTGGGCAAGCGGATTGGCGATCGCAGTTATGTGTCCACTATGATGACGCTGCAGCCCATCATCAATCTTTTGTCAAATAATGGTCACTGATACTTCAATCCCTTAGTCGACTCTTACGACACCCGAAGTAGGAGTTGGGGTATTGACAAATGTATTCTTACTGCCGTCACCACACGTTCATTCAGTTATACAGGTGATATCTTGTGGTCGTGGAGCAGGAGTGAACAACTAAAGACGGTGACGCTGAGCAACTTTTACTATGGAGACAAGAAATCCCGAAAAAAGCTCCTAAATTACTCATAATTTAGGAGCTTTTTTCGGGATTTCTTACTAACTCATTACTTGAGCCTAAATTGATAGTTAAGTATCCATCCCGATATAAGCGTTTGGCCGCATGTAGACTGAAGTAAGAATACCAAAATTTCTTACCGTACCCACCTACCCATGGATGTTATGTTATAACAGTCGACTAGGGGATTGAAGTCTCACTACCCTATTACATTTACCTCCAACTATTGCTTCCATAATGCATAGGCTACGGGCAAGCCGTTGTCGAGCAGTGGATTGATATACTTAAGCCGATGATGCCATGATGATGCTAGGTGAGATGCGAGCCATGTCAACTGCCCTGCCCTATTTATGGAGCCACAAAGCGGTCTTGATGGTGGTTACACTACACCACTTGGTAGCTAATATTGCCTCTCTTGTAACTTGTATACCTAGAAAATGTGCTAAAAAATAACTTAATAAGAAGCTAAACTAACTGTTAAATGTTAAATTTTACAGTAAATAATACATTTCTGCACAAAATATACTTCATTAAACTAAAGATCGTATACTCGTGGTTGTGGTTATTTGTGAATATTGTCATTCCACGAAGAAACCTCAAAAGTGTCATAATTAAACATCCATAAAGTTGCTGACTTAGTTCGTTGCTAAGATGTAAACCGATACTGTTAACTTACGAAAAGTATCGTCAATAGCTCTATCTCTCCGGCTCTATCGCGCCCATATGCGAGAACGAGCGGGATGGATAGAAAGTACACGCGCATTAATAAAGTAGCGGCAGCTCATGGTAAGTCTACAAGTCTTTTTAAGGAATAAGGCTCATATTACGCTGAATTAGTCTCGTTAGTTCGGCTCAAGCAAGTCAAGTAAGAAATCGTACAAATGAATTTGTCTTCGATATTAATAAGTACTTTGGTACGCTGAAAGCATCATGTTACCGTAAATAGGCCGAGGTGAAATTTTGTTACGATACGTTTCCACGAATATTAACGCGAGAAAACTATAAAGGTGCATTCAGACCAAATGAGCATTCGCTATTCTTTACGAAATCAACAAATCACGTTTTGTGTAACGATTGAATTTCGTAGAGTGGGATAGAATAGCGAATGCTCGTTTGGTCTGAATGCACCTTAAAATGTATTTACCGATTGAGAAAATTCGTTCCTGAGAACAAATTATAGGGGCCAGGGGTTATAATACATGTATTTAGTCTTTTAAATCCATCGTAAAAATACAGTACTGTGGCACATTATCTTTATTTTATTATATAAGTAGTAGGTAATTAAATTGTATCTTGTAACAATCGTGAAATAAACTAAAAAACAACACAATAAATTATTGAACTGAACGACCCGGCCCCGACACTATAATGTTTTTATAAATGTGATTTTATTTTTTATCGTAGTTAACATAGAGAAAAAATATAAAATAAAAAAAAACAGGCACGTAAGTGTGTAAGTAGACAGTTAAGACATTTTTGACATCAAGTGTACAATGCAAACCGCAAACCTCAAAAGGCTAGCAAATTCCGATTTGCCTTTTTACAATAACATTCCATGGGGCATTTTTTGCTCTCTTTTTGATCGAGCATTCACTAGTCAGGTATTGGAAAAAATGTATATTCACACGCATATCTTGCGTCCTTTTTCTGGTGTATTATGCGGGTAAAGGATGGGTTATGATTATTGAGCAGTTATATTCTAATTAGTATATTATTATGCGCGGATTCTGGTATGATATATGTACATAAATAGGCATATTTGTAAAGGTAGTTAATAGTTTCACCTAAGATTTTTTTTAAATAAGATATCTAACTTAAAAAAATGTCTTTTTTGTTTGGATAGTGATGGGTCGTTCCCGGTAGGTAGGTAGTTTACCAATGTTAATGGGGAAAGTTTCCATTGGGAATATTCCCCATACAGTTTTGGGAAAGTTACCGGGAACGACCCATCAACATGTATGGAGACTATGGAGGAGTGGAGAATATGGTGGAATATCCCATACAAGGATCGACGAGAACATTCTCATTCAATCTCATTTTGGCTGAAGAAAATTCCAGCAGATGAACGTATCGCATACATTATGAAGAGGAAAACTTTCTGGAGAATCTCTCCCATTTTGTATGAATAGTTTCTAGCCGGAACATTTCCAATATAGGAGAATGATTTGGAGAACGATCACACGAGAGAAAAATGAAGATGATATTCTCGGGACTGCTTGTGCATCATCTATTTATTTATTTTCACTTCTGTATGAGACACTAAAAAAACGTTTTTACAAGAAGAATTGAGAAGTACATTCACGTCTTCATTCACCTTGTCTTAGGATAAATCGCGCCTTGGAAGCCTTACGTTTAAGCTTGTTACGATACTCGTGAGCTGATATCACGCTAAGTATACGTACTAGCAGCCTCAGAATCGGTCAAGGAAACACTTACCACCATCTAGCCTAGCGTCCTAGCTACCACAGTAAAAAAATTGTATTGCCGAATTTCCCTTCCCAACTAACTTTTCGCAGAAGTGTCATTTGGCCGATTTTCATTTTGCCAACTTTACATAATCCAACCTAACCGAACCTTACTAATTGGTAATTCTCATTTCCCAACTATGGGGCTGGGAAATGAAATGGTAGCGAAATAATTAATAGCCAAAAGTTATAACACTTCTGCGAAAAGTTGGTTGGGAAATGAAATTCGGCGATACAATTTTCGGCAAAAAGGCAGGATACCAAGTAAAATAAATATACGTACCTATGTACTACGTATGAATTATTTTCATCTCTGCCTTACAATTTTGTATCAAAATCGTTAAACTTAGTTTTCTTCCCTGCGTTGTCCACTATTCCATCAATTGTTACGGTTAGCTGTGTCTCACAAAGCGTCTTTAAAATGAGTGAAGATAAAAAACATGAGTGACTTAACAATCACTTTCTTTTGAAGCTCCGACACTGCTACTGTCATTCATTTTTTACATAAACTTGTATATTTCTAAATTATACACATCTACCAATTCTTCAACAATCTCCATACAAATAAGGTCCAATTTCGCTCCACCAAAAAACTAAACAACAGACGGTTGCACCTTGCGACCTTGACTCACGCAGGTAAGACGAACCCACCCAAAAGAAAAAGGCACTAACTACCCACCAACTTGTATGGAGTTTAAACTTTTTGGGTTGTAGAACATTGTAACCTACTGACTACTTGAGATTTACGATACTGTAGTGGATTCCACAACCCGTGCCTAAATAATAATAACGGATCAGTGCAAATTATCTGTTTCCTGCAGATAATCGTTTAAAATATTTGGTATTAGTATTAAAGGATATTTAGTGACCGGTTTTACTGAAGCGTCTACAAAAGATGCTCCCAACTATAAAGGCCTGATCACACTGCAGAGCAGCTGCACTGCATATAGGGTATGGTGAGCCGCAAGCGGGGCGAAATGAGTGCAGTGCGTTTCAGCTAACTATTTATGATATTTGTCACTAATCGATATTTAGTTTTAATTTTTTACATTGAATAATCAGAAAAAATACTTCATCTATCTATTTGTAGGTAATTAATCACAAAATCATCACATTTATAATGAAAAATGTAGTTTGTCAAGTAACCTTCATTTTGGGATACCTAAATATGGGTATTGATCGATAATAAATGATGATTAAAAGAAACACAACAAATGAAATCTAACTAATAAAACTATTTTAAAGTGCCTTATATGTTAGCACTTACCTTCTAAACCAACGTTTGCTCTCGAACACTCACAAATCAGAAATAGATTGAAACGATGAAAAGTCAATTTAAATAGTGGCCAATAGGCATTAAGTACTTGCAAATATTAATTAATTTGTCTTATAAGGCTGTTAACATATTTACGGTGATATTATTACTAAAATAAGTTCTAAAATCCATAAACTCCTGATTATTAACTATTATATTCCTATCGCGAAAAAATATAGCGATAGCTTATCCAATTTACTGAAAATTAATGATTCTAAATAAATTATTGCCAATGGCGATAATTAACCATTGTTTGTTACGGATTAAAATGTCGGTACTTATAGAAATTAATATAATCACGATATGATATTACTCCCATATTGCACAGTAATACTAATAAATAAGTGGTGAGTTAGCGTAATATGTACTCCAAAATAAAATAGTACATGACGACAAGTGCGAAAAACATGAAATTCGAAGCGAGTGGCGATGTTTTAAATTGACACGAGTTACGAATTTCCTTTTTGCACGTGTCTCGTACGACGTTTGTTAGTACAGATGACCCTCTGAAGTTTTGGACCTGACCTAAAATGAGCCACTTCTTGAATAGCGCCTAAAAAAGGCACCATCAGTACTTGTACTTACTAAAAAATAAATTGATTTTCTTCATCGCATAATTACACTATGCGAGCGGCTCGCATGCTCTATGAAAATAATTAAAGGGCAATTTTACTGTTCTCGACAATGATCTCACACTCTCAATCGAGAATATCTTAAAATACCATGCTGAAAATTCTCGAGTACTGCACAATTCCTGCCTTAACGCGCTAGAACCGAATACTTCCCGATTTGCCGGATTCCTGTTTCGCCGGATTCTTATTTTGTCGGATTTTTGATTCGTCGGATTTTTTTGATTAAGAAATACTACAGAAATATCGCGGTTATACCTATCTACTAAATAAAAGGTCTACATAGAGAAGCAGGTCATTTCATACAATAAGAAAATATAAGCAGATTTCTTTTACCTGGCTGATTTAATGTATATTAATATTTCCGACGAAACAAGAATCCGACGTAACAAGAATCCGGCAAAACAGGAATCCGACGAATCGGGGAGTATTCCCGCGCGCGGCTCGCCACGCTGTCGTCCCGCTCCAGTGTGTATACGCCTTAATTTTATGTACTTCAATATATTGTTATTACTATAATGGTCTTCATTTAAGAGCCATGGTCAATTTACGAATTATGCTCGAAACTTCTATTACTATTAGGCTCGGTAAAAATTACAGTCGGTAATTTCGATAAACGTCGGCGACTGTTGAAGTCAACATAATGACATGTCGTGGCCGTATACACTAGCGTCAGTCTTATTTACTTTCTATCACAGATCGACTTACTATATCGACTTACTATATCCGTCATATCATTGGCGTCAGATAAAATTGTCACTATTGTTTTCCCTTAATATTTTATTATTATTTTTATTTATTCACAAGAACGGTTAGCCACCAGTTACACTTGGAAAACATTACAAATAGGACATTATGCTACACATACAAGGTAAAATCAGTTAGTATTATAGTAAAACATAATTATAACAAGTAAATAAAAAATAATAAGTAACATCATTCGATCACACAACATTCATATCATACCGTTTCACAATAGGCGAGGCATCTGGACGAAAGTTTAGGCCGACTGTCGCAGTATACAGGGTGACTGGTAATTCGACCTATTCCTTGAAAGGGGTTATTCTAGAGCTTATTTGCAATGTTTTTGGCTCAGTCAACCAGGGGTCAAAACTCAATGGTTTTCGAGTTATTCAAGTTTTCCGGTTTTTTTGGAAATCCGCCACCTTGCGCCGTAGGAATGCCAATTACAAAAAAAGTACATGCATTAGGATAGTCAATTTTTGTTTTTCTTATAGCCAGTAAATGAGGAATTACTTTAAACAAAAACAAATTCCGAAAAATTGTTATCTCTTGGGAAATAAAAGGTCATAAATCACTAGTCAAAGATTTTTTCTCACGTTTTTTTGTCAATCAAAGTCGATTACTCAAAAAAATGTGTATGGAACTTCACGTACAAATTACAGAAATAAATTGCCTAGTACATAAACTTTCTGAAAAGGTAAAAATGTTTACAAGTTTTGCTAAGAAATTGAAAATAATAACATTAATAACAGAGAAGGTAGCGTGTGGGTTTGAAGCGTACCTGACCCGAAATCGGTTTGTTTGTGTCACCCTTGTTATCTTAGCTTATTATTATTTGTTATCTTTTGAGGTTCTAGGTCGGGACAGGTTCGTATGTAATGATGTTATTAATAATTAATGAAATTAATAATAATAAAGGGAATTATTCGGAAGAGTTCGTGATAATCGTGATTATACGAGACTTCGTTATCTGTACGCATCAAGTAAACAATCAGTAACTTTCAACTATCCCTTGGATTCGGACATCTTGTTGACTACTTTTATCAAATGGCGGCTTACCAATTTGACGAATACGCGGATAACCGGTATTGTTACGGATTTGTTGATGGTGACGCAGCTGCAGCACGAAGAGAATATCAACGGCGGTTTCCAAATCGCCGTTTACCTGATGTCGGCATGTTTGGTACAACCTATCGACGTGTTCGAGAAACTGGATCGGTTCAACGACGTCAAGCTGATGCTGGAAGATCTCCACGTCGTGATCCTGATCAAGAAGAAGAAATCATGGAATTGTTTCGGGCAGACGGTACTACTTCGAACAGAGCTGTGGCTAACCAACTTGGTATGTCTCAATAGAGGGTTTGGTTCACGCTGCACTCAACACGGCTGTATCCAGTACACACCCTCCAGGAAGGAGACCCAGCTAGAAGAATGGACTTCTGCAGATTTTTAATCAATGCTGATATGGAATATCCGGAGTACCTGAAGAACATCTTGTGGACAGATGAATACGAAATGAAGGCAGGCAATTCGAAAAAAACTTGTAAAAATCTATTCTTATTTTTTTTTTAAGATTAAATTTGTGTTGTTAATGTTTTTCTTATGTTGTTGTTGCTTTTAAACAAGTTTAGTATTTGAACTCGCTTTATTTATTTGTTTGTTATTCAATAAACGTATTTTTTTTAATTGTAATTAGACTTCAATACTTGTTTTTTTTCTGCAATGTCCTTTACCAACAACAAATCTGTTTTATATCACAAAAACTTACCTACAAACCAACTTCGGGTCAGGTATTTTTAATTATTATTAATTACGTAAATTTATGAATGAATAACACATGAACATGCCCGAACTTGTCAGAAGGCAAACTGACCTGACTTTGAACCTCAAAAGATAACAAATAATAATAAGCTAAGATAACAAGGGTGACACAAACAAACCGATTTCGGGTCCGGTACGCTTCAAGCCCGACGCTACCGTCTCTGTTATTAATGTTATTATTTTCAATTTCTTAGCAAAACTTGTAAACATTTTTACCTTTTCAGAAAGGTTATGTACTAGGCAATCTATTTCTGTAATTTGTACGTGAAGTTCCATACACATTTTTTTGAGTAATCGACTTTGATTGACAAAAAAACGTGAGAAAAAATCTTTGACTGGTGATTTATGACCTTTTATTTCCCAAGATTAACAATTTTTCGGAATTTGTTTTTGTTTAAAGTAATTCCTCATTTACTGGCTATAAGAAAAATAAGAATTGACTATCCTAATGCATATACTTTTTTTGTAATTGGCATTCCTAGGGCGCAAGGTGGCGGATTTCCAAAAAAAACGGAAAACTTGAATAACTCGAAAACCATTGAGTTTTGACCCCTGGTTGACTGATACAAAAACATTGCAAATAAACTCTAGAATAACCCCTTTCAAGGAATAGGTTGAATTACCAGTCACCCTGTATGTCCACTTGTTCATCACTTCGCATATATTATAAAAGAAAATGATAGCTAACATTTATCTGACAGATATATTTTATTCGGATCCAGGGGGGGGGGGGGCAATGGGGGCACTTGCCCCTCCCTCACACTGGACTTATGTATACCTAGGTGTTATTTTAAGTATAAAATACTATCATATCATAGGGCAGTGCCCCCCCCCCTCAATGAAATTCTGGATCCGCGCCTGATTCAGAGATGGTGAAGCAGGCCCTTAGTATCACAATAAGGTTTTTTTTGAGGTGCTTATAAATAACATACAAAGAAGTATAGATACAAAGAAAGTAAACGTTAACGATTACTGCCGCGACAAATTCAATTTAATACAGTATTTGTTTTATAAGCGTGGTTGTTAACGTATCGAATCGTTTAGTCGGATAACGTTTATATCGATGCCTGTAAATAGGCCATCGTAATAATATTCGTCGTGTAAATAAATAGTCTCGTTAGGTAATTTGAATGTCTAACAATATCAAATGTTTCGAAAATTAAAATCACATTGCAAAAATAAATGCTTGTGAACTCTATTTTCTCTTTAGCGATAACAGCCTGTTGTGTTACCTTACTTGTAGCTTTAAAATTGTAAATTCGTTTTGTTTGATATCATATATCATTATGTCCAATAAAGAATATTGTATCGTTTGTATTCTCGACAGTTAGAAGTTATATGTTGTCTACAGACATATACGATTCAAAGTCAAACAATTCTTTATTGAAGTAAGCTTATTAATAAGCATTTTCGAAGTATTTGTTTTAATTTTTTTTGGTATGGTCAAGTGCAAAAATAAATATCGAAAGTATCCGCTCATAAATATGTTACGACGTTCTTATTACACAGAATTAGAATGCACTGGGACATATTTTTCAACATTCTTGTGTACACCTTATTTTGTCTTTGACTGTACGAGTACTATTGACAATTTATATAATCTAAAACTGGAAAGTGCAATACACTATAAATCTTAGTTAGTAGGTACGTACCTGCTGGAACCAAACCGGTCGCCACCACAGCTGTAGAGTTGATAAGAAAATCTTATCTAAGTTATCAGTAACTATTTGTTTTGATGCTGATAACGGTGTCGCCAGGAAGTTAATTGCATAATGTAGCCACTTATATTATAGTTATTATACAATTAGCATAACGTGTAGATAATCATTATTTTATTCGATTGGAGGTTATTAAAAACACACTTCCGTTTTGTAAAATATCTTTGCAGTAAGTAATTATCTCAAGCTACTTATTAATTTTAATTACATCATAATGAGTTTTTAATGCGTAGGTATTTAAATTAAAAATAAATTATAGAGTCATACAACTAATAAATACAACATATAATATTTCTTCATTATTAATCACTTAGTAACAGCGAGCCACTAAATATAATTTTTCATCACACTTGCTGTCTAAGCGCGCCATTGCTTGCCTGCGTAGCGGGAGTAATAAAAAAATGAAATTCCCTAGGGAGTAATAGAAATGTCAGTACGTCATTTAATAATATTATGTCTTAAAACTTAATTTTTTGTCGGCAAGTGTGATGAAAAACATTGTATGCATCACGGTCGGTAAGCGGAATACTAACTCGAGTCATAAAAGCCCTCCGCCTGACGGCGTCGGGCTTCTAACACTCTCGTTAGTAATTCCGTAGGTACTTACCTCCCTTGATGCAAAATGTACTATTATCTTAGGTTTTCAAACACTCAATGTGTCTCAACCGTCATTTAAAAAAACCCGGCCAAAAGCATGTCGGGCCATTCTCAGTGTAGGGTTCCGCAGTTAATTCAAACACGGGTGGGCCGAAGCGGTTGTCTCCAACAATATTAACTTAAGAAAAAATCTTTGTAGACCCTTATCCTTTAAAAAAAAGTCGTAAAGAGTATTTTACGATTTAAAAAACTTTGCAAGTAGGGGAGATACCTACCCGATTTTTTTTTAATATTTTAGTCTAGCACTTTGTCGGCGTAATTAATACATATACTTGTACCAAATTGTAATTTCTAGTACAAATGGCCAATGAGCTTTGCTGCGGACAGACAGACAGACATGGCGAAACTATTAGGATTCCTAGTTTACTACAGAACCTTAAAAAAATCTGAACCAGTGGCATAGTAAACAAAAACGTAGTCTTTATACCCAGGTTTAATATTTCAGTGTGTTGTTTCTAAATTCGGAGGTGACCTAGAGAACGACTGATTAACATATTTTCATGGCAAATGGCGTAATGTGTTATATAATTAAGGAAATCTCGTCGTATTATAATTTATATTAAATGCGTTGTTTGGTAAATACTTACCGAAGTATAAATCCATTCAGTAAAAAAAAAATGTTTCGGTAGGTATACTATACTTATGAAAAGATATGAATAAAGGGTAAATAGTTAGTACTATTATTCTATTATTCATAATAATTGTTATTTAAAAGTTTCAATCAGTTTTTCTCTTAAATAGGGGCCTGGATCCAGAAACACGGCAAATTGACTGACACGGAAACAGACAAATTGGAAGAGTAAAACAATAAAGAAAATGGACGCATCGGTAATTAGGAGGATCGGGAAAGTAGACGGATAGGTAAAAAGACGAATCGGGAAAGTGGACCGTTTGGTAAAAGAGACATCTCGGGAAAGTAGACGGATAGGTAAATAGACGGATTGAGAAAAAGAATTACACAGATCGGGAAAGTGGACCGTTTGGTAAAGTAGACAGATCGGGAAAGTAGACGGATAGGTAAAAAGACGGATTGAGAAAAAGGATTAAACAGATCGGGAAAGTGGACCGTTTGGTAAAGTAGACAGATCGGGAAAGTGGACCGATGGTACCAGAGGGGAATGAATATCATTGATCCATGTCCACCAGATATAATATGTGATACGTAAATAAAAAACGCTAATTGACTCCCAAAGTGTAGTTTTAACTCATAATGATCCATCCATAATTATCACTACCTACGTAAATAGCATTTGGCTCGTGTGACTTAGTAGGTAAGTATTTACATAGTAGTTGCCAGAATGTTTACTGTTATTTTTAAGTTTCTATAACGATTAATCTTTATTTGATATGTTAGATACTTGAAAGATGTGCAGTAGCTATATTGTATGACAAATAATATCAATGATATACCTAATCATGTAGTAATGATAAAATATAATAAACTGCATTGTTGCACCAGCTGCAATCCAACGGTCCTGCAACGGCCCGTCGCGCTTCGCTGCCGACGTACGGCGGCATGTGCTACTGAACCTTGCTATTTGACACACAAACACAATAAACATTGGTCTAGAGCTTTTCTCATACATTGCAACGGATATTAGAATAGCATCCTCATTTTTGACAGTTCTTTATTCTTTATTCAACAACAACCATGTAAAAAGCAGCTTACTTACGCCAAGACATTACATGTGGAATTGTCTATAAGCTAATATAATTCTAATAGGTAGTATAGTAATAACATTTTATGTCAAACCACGCCACCACACGCTTAATGATATAGTTCGGAGAGCACTGGTTTCGGCAAACGTACCATGTGTGCTGGAGCCACCCGGTCTCTGCCGTACGGATGGAAAGAGACCAGACGGTCTTACCCTGGTGCCCTGGCACAGAGGCAAGTGCCTGTTGTGGGATGCAACGTGCGTTAGCACGTTTGCTCCCTCACATTTGGGGCGCACTATGCGGGTGGCAGGGGCAGCTGCTGAGTTGGCAGCAGTGCGTAAGACAGACAAATACTCGGTGCTTACCAACTATTTGTTTGTCCCATTAGCGGTTGAGACTCCCGGATGTTGGTGTTTGGAGGCACTGTCCTTCTTTAAAGAGGTGGGACGTCGCTTGCGGGAGAGGGGTTTGGACCCCCGCTCTGGGTCGTTCCTGGTGCAGAGGTTGGCAATTCAGCGTAGCAATGCTTCCAGTGTGATGGGCACCTTTGCACCCGGAACTACGCGGGGTGGGCTCTTTGATTAAAAAGTGTGCGTCGAGTATTTGTTAGTTTATAAGTGAATTTTTTTTTTGTATAATTATTAATGTTTGATGAATTCATATGTAAGTACGCATAAACACGTTGTATGGGAAAGTAATTTTTTTTTTCGCGAATTCGAGTTTGGCCCCATAGTAAAAGTTGTTTAGTATGATCTAAATATTAATGGGTTTCTTTCTTTGCTCTACGAGGTGATACATACTGTATGTGCTTATGCAAATAACGTCTTATCGACAATTTATTTATATTTTTTAATTTTATCCGACAGGGTTGGAAACTGGAAATCCGAGTGCGTGACTTTTGGACTCGCCATATTAAATTTTTTTTTTTGGATTTTTGGACAAAAAGGCATTTACACGAAACTTTTAAAATAATGATCCGATCCCGCTGAAATTTGGCATACAAGCACTATGTGGGCCAGGAGTGATACCCTGAAAAAATTATGGAAATAATTCAAGATGACGGCGCCTCGGAACAAAAAGCCGAAATCCCGAGCGTACCAATTCTAAGTAATTTAAAGCGAGGCCGAAGGCCGAGCTCCGAGAAAATTTAGCTACCAAGCGTTCAACTATACACCAGTAGGCCCAGTAGTTAAATAAACCCAGCCAGAGGGCCGAAAGCCGAGCTCCGCGTATGGCCGGAGGTCCGGAGCGTAACGATCGAGCCCATGTGGTACAACTGACGTACTTAGGTAGATTTAGAGAGGTAGGTAGATCAGGTAAATTTGGCATACGGGCATTATGTGGGCCAGGAGTGATACCCTGAAAAAAAATTGGAAAAATTCAAGATGACGGCGCCCAGGAACAAAAATCCTAAAGTAGACTCTCGACTAGTATTCAACGGCATCCAAGCTCTGAACAAACTTGGAAGGCGAAACAAAGTGCAACTGGTATGGATCCCAGGGCACGAGGGCTTCCTTGGCAATGAAAATGCAGATGAGCTTGCTAGAGGGGGTTCTACAAACAACTTTGTAGGACCAGAACCATTTGTAGGACTCTCACAAGGAACCATTAAAACAGCCATGAAAGAGCGAGTTAGATGGAAGCACCAGGAAGAGTGGAACAATCTAACGGGGCTCAGGCATTCAAAGCTCTTTATGCACGAAGTAGACTCGGGCTGGAGCAAAAAGCTTTGGAAATATAGCAAAAGACAACTCAAACTCATAACGGGGGTGTTTACGGGACACTTTGGGCTCAAAACTCTCTTGGCCAAAATGGGTCTTTCTGACAGCATAGACTGTAGAATGTGTGGCGAGGAAGAAGAGACAATGAAACACTTGATGTGCGAATGTCATGCCCTCGCCAGACAAAGGATGAAAGACTTCGGAACTGGTTATCTAGAACCGAAGGAGGTCAAAACGTTACCGCTAGGGTCCATCCTCAAACATATTGAGTTGATAGAACAATCCCTCGGGTAGGCGAAACAGGGGGCAATTACACAAAAGATCCCAATGGGTCGAAGTGTATCCGTAAGGGCCCCGCAAATAAGATAAGATATCTAAAGCGAGGCCGAATACCGAGCTCCGAGAAAATTTAGCTACCAAGTGTTCAACTACCCTAGTTGCTAAATAAACCCAGCCAGAGGGCCGAAGGCCGAGCTGCGGGTAGGGCCGAAGGCCCGGAGCGTCACGATCGAGCCCACGCGGTAGGTACAACTGTCCTACCTAGCTGTCTTAACAAGCGAACTGGAGGGCCGGAGACCCGACACTTCGCTTCGAATCCTCGCGAAGGTCGCAAGCTGAGCTGCGCGTAGGGCCGAAGGCCCGTAGCGTCACGAGCCCACGCGGTACAACTTCCCTACCTAACTGTCTTAACAAGCAAACTGGAGGGCCGGAGACCCGACGGTTCGCTTAGAACCCTTGCGAAGGCCGCAGGTCGAGCTGCGAGTAGGGCCCTTCGGCCTTCGCCCGGAGCATCACGATCGAGCCCTGGCGGTACAACTGCCCTACCTAACTGTCTTATCTTAACAAATGAACTGGAGGGACGGAGACCCGACGGTTCGCTTAAGAACCCTTGCGAAGGCCGCAGGCGGAGCTGCGAGTAAGGCCCTTCGCCCGGAGCGTCCGACAGACGCGCGGCAGCCCGCGAGGCCGAGCATATCATGACTACATCGGACATAGTTGATATTTCAAAAAATTCTTTACTTCGCCTCTGAAACCCGGTACAAAATTAACGTTCAAAGATAAGGTAGACGAATTTACTTTCACGGCAATACGTCGAAAAATGCATGTTTATTTTTTTAAATATAAGAGGCAGGATTGCAGCCGGACGCAAAGATAAATTGCATTGCGATTTTCAATTATTTATTATTTGAATGGTACCTACACTCTTATTAAAATTTGTACTTTATAATTTTTCCCTTTTTTTCTGTTAATGTGAATGACCTTCGATGAGTTTCGTGATTTTAACATACACGATATACAAAATAGTCAAGGAGGTCCGCGAGCCGCAAGTGACCCCTTCGCGGGCCGCATGCGGCCCGCGGGCCGCCGGTTGCCGACCGCTGATTTAGACCAAACGAGCATTCGCTCAATCCCCCATTCTACGAAATTCGTTCGTTACACAAAACGTGATTCGTCGAAATTCGTTGATTTCGTAGAGTAGGGGATAGAATGAGCGAATGCTCGTTTGGTCTAAATGCACCTTTAAGTATTAGTGACCCATTTAATATTTATCTCACTGTAAGTAGTATAAGTAAGTACACTGTTTAAGCCGGTTGACATTCCATCTACCTACTTTACTAAGCAAGTACAAGTTATGTTTCTAATACTCCAAAGTGATCGTCTCTAATAGGCCAACCGAGCCTAGTACTCTATAACGCCAGAGTCCCGTTATTTCTCCGGGCGGATTTCCTGCTGTAATTCTAACTGGATTACGTATACTTTGTAATATATACCTCTTAAATAAAGTCTTATCTTGTGGGATGTTCCCGTCTGTTACGTCTTTTAATGTGATAATGGTATCATTTCCTGTACGCTATTGACTCTTACAAATAATTGGCTAATCTGCATACACCTTTATAGCTTACATGAGCCTAATGGTGAGTTTACACTAGTTATCTACGATGCTTCGAGTATAGTTTAGGCTACGCTGTAGTTTACGTAGTCATAACTTTAATCACATTTACTACAACATCCCCTAGCCCTCGAATAATCGTCACTTGTCGTATTCTTAGAACATATATAGGAACATAGGTATGGATAACTAATCCATAGGTATGAATAACTATCCATAGGGTCGGATATCTATCCATAGGGATGGATAATCATTACATCATTAGAATTAGACAGGTAACCGCGAGAATGCGCGATAATTTTCGCACTTAATTACAATTTTGTAGATTGAAGTCATTGCTTTTCTCATGGTCCTTCGTCAGCCAAATGTAACATTGTTCGAATTGCAAGCTT
The DNA here is from genome assembly GCA_025490895.1 of Thaumatotibia leucotreta. Classification (NCBI taxonomy): domain Eukaryota; kingdom Metazoa; phylum Arthropoda; class Insecta; order Lepidoptera; family Tortricidae; genus Thaumatotibia; species Thaumatotibia leucotreta. Next base: position 21,221 of record JALPQI010008316.1, on the reverse strand, counting down.
TACCCCCTAAAACCCATTTTGTTAAGTTTTTAATTTTCTCTTAGTTAAATTTTCAATTTAACATTCGGAATATGGGCATTTTTACTTCTAGGGACACCCAATTAGCTTAACTCTTACAAAAAAGTTAACTTCGATGTCAGTTTTACAAATTTAGTTAGTACAAATTTTTGTACCCGAGGCCACAGGAGGTTAACATAATAATATTGCAATCTTTGAACAATCAAGGCCAACAAACCAACATTGTCGTAAGACTCTTTTTATTTGTTTATAGGCTTGTTTGGGAGACTTATTTACTTAGTCATGCTTCCACACTTGCTAATTCGAATGAAGATTTCACTTTAACGTGTTTGTTAGTCACTTCTTTTCTTTACTGATTGCGTATTTTGCCAAACATCGACATTCGACAACAAATATCGACTCATGTTTGCATTAGATCGTATTTTGTAAACTGAGTATGGGAGTTAGAGTTACACACGTAGATAAATATTGAGTAACTTCAGTAGGTAAAGTAATAACCTTTACCTACTTTGCCTAACACATTTTACTACCTATTGTTAACACAAATAGGCATTCCTACTTTATGATTTATGATCAAAGATTATTTTGCATAAAACATACACATCAAATCGGATTATTAAGTAATCATTGAAATCAATTGACAACGTTTGAAAATTTTCGATGTCCCTAAATCGAAAACCATTTCGAGATATACGCACGTAGATCACAAAAATATTTTTGTTTAAAATCTTAAAAATAGTTTAAAGGGGAAGTGACGTCACGTAGCTGATTCAGAGCTGCCACTATAACAAAAAAACTCTTGTGGTTGGAATGACGTCACTTGTGTTTGGCATTGACATTTGACACTTGTTACCGTTATTTGTCGTTTTCTTACGTGTAGGAAACATCACTTGTGACGTCATTTAGCTAATTTTTGACGTTTGTAACTTACGCTCTTTCTGCTCTAAGTAGTAATAAAAATGGATTTTCGCACGAAAATAGCAATTTTTTTGAAAAATAAAAAAATACATGTATCTTTTAATATTGAGTTCTTTCAAAACAGACAATAAAAACTAGGACTAAAAAATATGAAATGTTGTCAATTACATTTACGATAGAGCGTTCGTACACCTGTAAGTTCTTGCGTAAGAACTTACAGGTGTACGGCTGGCCTTAGTAAGTAAAAATAATATAGATGGAGTATAGCTTTACTAACTTTTTTAAGATAATTGGTAACTCATCTTTAAAAGGTCACTATAACATAATATATACTTTTTAGTACAGATAGTGCCTTTTTCAGGCGCGAAGTGCTTCATTTTAGTGAGACACGTGCAAAAAGGGAAATTCGTAACTCGTGTCGATTTAAAACATCGCCACTCGTTTCGAATTTCATGTTTTTCACACTTGTGTCGTAATGTACTATTCTATTTATATGTCCGAATGCTGATGAATGATGAAGGTTACCAAAGTATAAATAGGGTACATCTTGCCTATAAGAGGTAATCATATCCGGTTCGAAGGACCATTTCCTTTGTGATTCTTTCCTATTACTCGGTTTAGAGCTCGGACCACTTTTAGCTGTTATAAAAATAGTAATATGTAAGGTAAAATGTAATTTAAATAATGAACGTATTTAACCATGTTTCGTTTTCTTCTTTTCCAGGTCAAACAAATATTTGCAGAAGTCTGCGATAACAAGAGTATGCGCTGTAGGGGGATTTTTTATATCAATACCCGTGTTCTTAACAGGTCAGTACCTATTTAAAAGTGTTTAGTCTCTACAGCGGCCCTTCGTAAGTGGTGTATGAAAATATATCGCAATGATATCGTGGCTACCAGTCTGTTTTTAATTGGTACAAGTAAAAATACACTTGTGACAAGGAAGAGAAGAGATACAGCCGCAACTTGCGCTAGGACCGCAAATACTATTATCAAACCGGAATAAGAAAGGGATTCGAAAGTACTGTTGACACAACAATTGACACAATATTTATCAAGAAAAGAGTTGTTTGTAGATCTCGCGAGTGATTAATTAATCTATTGTCTGTAAGTCTCTGAACATAAACTACAAATATATTGATTTAACTATAAATATATCCTAGTTTGTCTTTACACTGTCGTGTCAACAGTACTTTCAAATCCCGTTCTAATCGCGGTTTGATAATACAATGCTACATATCAATATGACATTTCCAAATATGACACTATTTATCTCAACCATAGACAAGAAATCCTAGACGATGCTTTATTAAAATGCTTAATCAAAGAGATATGGGGGGTGACTAGGGCTAGTGCTAGCCTCCTGCCGCCCAGAGGCCTATTAAAAGGTCTCTTCAAACAAATGAAATACCATTATATTTCCTGCACTATTAATTCAAAATTCACTGGCAATTTTTATTGTCTGGGCGGCAGGAGGTTATTGAATGTCCCAATAACAGGATTCACGGGCGATGTCCACTGAAAGATAAGTTTTTTCGATTTATAGCTATGTCAGCCTCTGTAGCTTAGTTGCGTACGAACATGAATGTAGGATTAATATGGATTTGACAACGTTATAATAATAGCAAGAACGAAAGGGATGGTCTTATGAAACTTTTTACTAGTGGAAGTGAAAAGGAACGATAATCGTCCGTCCTTATCACTGTGCCACTATTTTTTGTGTGTGTGTGCATTAGATGCTAAATGTAAGTGCCAGACAAATGCGTTGAATAGGTCACTAAGTGCCTGTGTGGCACTTTCGTCTTAGTAGTAAGTGACTATGTCTATCCCTCTTAGTGGCACACTATGTGCGGCCCCTCGCGTACGAAGCAGGAGCTTCAGGGTTCAAAATTCGGGTAAGGGCATTATTTGTGTATTCAATTATCACAAATAAGTATTTGTTCCTTGGTCGTGGTTGTCGTCGCTTGGTACCCACATAACATTTTGTTGTATACTAAACTTTTGATCCTAGATAGGAATGGGATCAACGGTATAATTAATTTTTAAAGAAAAATGCCGTTGGTCTCCGCAGTCTGTACCTATGTTTTCTCCAAAATCTGTGAATAGGTAACCAGCTTCCTTCACTGAACCGAGCTATCTATCCTCGTGCTGCCCATCATATTCAGTTTGAGCTATGGAAATTTAACAAAATAAATTTTAATAAAGAATTTTGAACGTAACCTCAACCAAAACAGGCTTTTCCTTCATAATTTGACAAAAAAACTAATATGTCCTTTAGGAATCACAATGGGCAGGACGAGGCTATTTTCAAAATATTATTACAACAGTGGCAGGCTGTCCCATGTGTCTGTCTTGGGCACTGGTCTCACCGCGAGCTACTAAGCTATGAGCTGTAAACACGAACAAAAGATACGCAACGCCATGTAAATAAAAGAGACACGGAGATACTCGCCCAGCTATCAGCTATCACCGCCGGGCGAGTATCGCCGTGACTCTTTTATTTACACGGGAGTGCGTATCTTTTGTTCGTGTTTATAGGCGACAGTTCATAGCTTAGAGGCTCGCGGTGAGACCAGTGCCTTAACTACAAGCCTATGTTAACATTCTCGCTAACATTAGCAAATATTATTTTCAGGGATAATCCTGTACACGTTCATCCAATTCCACTCCACGCCGGCGATAGTGACGTCAGTGTTCATCGGAGTTGGAATCATATTTTGCGGCTGCGCGATGGTGCACAATGTCTTCGTGTGGCAGAAGGAGAAGACTAACCTAGTCAAGGTTTGGGCTCTAATTATAGTTTTTCAGAAAGCGACCAACTAATATTTTATTACACATTGAGTTTGGCCGCTTTCTGCATTGTCCAAAAATCGAACTTGGTCGTTTTCTGCATAACTATTGTCAATTTACCATAGTTTTGCAGAAAGCGACCAACCAAAAGTAACTCTATTCTACGATACGTTTCGACATTGAGTTTTAAATGGTTTCTTTAAGTTAATTTACATTTGGATGAGATTTCTAATCATATTTCCTCGCGATAGTGAGGGGAAAAAAGTTGTATTACACTTGGCGGCAAAGTTTGTTCAACTCTCGTGCCTTGAGACCTTCGCAATGCTCAAGATTCCAGTTTTTGAACCACTCGCTACGCTCGTGGCTCAATTTTGGAATCTTTCGCTAGCTCAGGTCTCAATATTGGCACGACAGTTAAACAACAACTTTGCCCCCTTGTATCATCTTGTGTAATAACTATTTCCTAACTGGTGCCGAAAAGTAAACTTTGCGCACGCTTCGTGTGCGTAAATTTCTCTTTTTAAGGCACTTGTTATGAAAAAAGTCGTTCGATGCACGTGTAAAAATTTCTTTTTAACTCGGGTGATTGTCGCCCTCGTTTTACTCGGGCTCCAACTTTCACCCTCGTCGAAAAAAAAATTTACGTATTTGAGTTTGGTCGCTTTCTGCATTGACAATAAAGGTATTTTCACTTCTAGGGACACCCAATTATCTTAACTCTCACAAAAAAGTTAACTTCGATCTCAGTTTTGTAACGACAATTAACCATTAAATATTAACAAAAATATTTGTTTATCATTTAATCCAGAAACAATACTCGATTATGCAATATAAAACCGGCCAAGTGCGAGTCAGACTCGCGCGCGAAGGGTTCCGTACTATTATCAATTTATTATTTATAAAATACAGTTAAATCAACCTACCTCAAAATCTATAGGAGATAATTTAATCAAACCAAAAATCGTTGATAGAGTTTATTAATGTGCATAACATATATTTTTTTTAGAATTTTATATCGCGTAGTTTAAAAAATAGAGGGGGGGGGACACATTTTTCAGACTTTGAGAGCTGATATCTCGGAAACGATTTGCTTAAATAAAAATATGATTCATAAACCTTGATATCATTTTCAAAGACCTTTCTATTAATACCCCACACGCTTATATACAACTAAAAAAAAAATTCTATCCCTCAGTTACATGTATGGAGGGCCCCCACCCCAGTGGTTTTTTTTACAATTTAGTATCATAATCCTGTAGCGGTTCATACAACACATATCCTTACCAAATTTCGTTACTGTAGCATTTATAGTTTCCGAGTAAATCGGCTGTGACAGACGGACAGACGGACATGACGAATCTATAAGGGTTCCGTTTTTGCCATTTTGGCTACGGAACCCTAAAAAAGTCGATTTACGTAAATATTTCATGCTTAATTGTCGTTACAAAACATTTTAACATTGTAATGTTGTAAGTGTCCGTAGATTTTAATTAATAAAATAATATTTTCAGGCGTTTCGTGCGGACATGAACGCGTCTCAGAATCAGACTTCGAATGGGGTCCTAATGAACGGGCATCTGAACAGTAGTGGCGCCGGCAACCTCAGCTTCCACAGGCAGGCGCCTTATTCGCACCCAATCACGCTTTTACAGCAAGGGCCTTACATTATTAGGTAAGTAGTTCAAGTGGTCAATTCAAATTAATGTTACATTTACATAGAGCACAGCTCGTAACGGCTTGCTGGGAAACCCTAATTACCAAAGAGCCCATTTGAGCATGCCTTTATAACCGTATTGGCGAGTTTATTGAGCCGCTCTGACATATCTACACCTTGATCTGTAAAATAGCAGTAAGATACCTAGTTACCTACGCCGTTTCTCTACTTACAGCTCTTTTGCTTTACCTGGTTTATAGTAGTTATTGATGCAATTGACGCAAATTGAGATGAGAATATGAACCGAAAACATTACTTGAGCATAGAGCACCACTTGCAGCGTTCAAAATAGTTCGACGCGTTGGTACGAGGCGCTTTTGGAGTCCTTCTACGCGCTGCGTGATGTAATGTAGCTTCGCGATGCTCCCACTTTGCTTACTCAGGACTCTCTGTAGTCGATCGGCCTATTTTTGTATGTTAGCCTATGTTTGGGTATCGTCGAACGTGCTACCACCGGGTGATATGATATCAGTGATAGTACGCTTTTGAAGACGTGATGTAATGTTACATTGAGTTTCAAAGCACTGATTTGCACATGTCTAAAACATACTCACGAAAGAAATTAACCGATACCTATTCTAACTTTCAGACCACCAACGAGCACGCCACCTGGCGAGGGGGCAGCGACTCCCGGTGTCCCGGCAGCTACGATCGATCTAAGCCACGACACACATGAACTCAGCACTCTCGTCTGAAGGCTTAGAGGAGTTTAGTTCAATATCATTATACCACCGACCTAAATGCACGACTCTGACAAGAAACATCGTCGAGGGTTTTGGCGGCAAAGCCTGTAGCGATTGATATCATGACGCCGTGACATGCAAACGAACAACCCTCTCGTGCACACAACGGTCTACATAGATGAGGACCCAAGTAGACTCGGACTAAGGACAAAGTATCAGGGTGAAGCAGCGAGAATCAATGACTCCTGGATTTCCCAATACTAGGTCAGGCCTGACGACCTACATGAACTCAGGACTCTCGTCTGAAGCTTTCGAAGGCAAATTGAATACAACCACCGGCACAAAGGCAAGAATGATTCTTGGCCGGCAATTCAACATTTCGGTCGAGGTGAAATTATGCCAAAACATGAACAAACATTCAAGTAGAAAGGCCAGAGACGAGTGCACCAGCAGAGGAAGCACTTCTAGAATCCAAACGGCTACTATCGCCCTAAGCCACGGTACTCATGAATTCGGCACTCTGGCAAATGCCAATAGCCGAATGCGCAGCGAAAGAACCGCCAACATTATAGAATGTAACTTAGTTCTCAGAAACTGTGCTGTGTGACGAAACGACGGACAGGGACCGGAATCCCTAACGCTTCAGATTAACTCAACTCCTTAAGATCTGTTAATGTAGTTCACCTATTTAGGTACTCCATAAAACTGGTTGATCGTGTACTTTAGTCTTGTAAGGAATAAGGAATATATGTCATACTGCGACCATAATATATAACATGGACGTCTAACGCCAGCTCAAAAATGCCCCCAAAAACAATTGTTCAATTGTGCCAAGATGGGCAGGACACGGCGCTTTTCTTAACTTAATGTTTATAGAATATAGCCAATCAAAACTTTGATGGACCAATGACAACTATTTTTAAATGGCGGTTTAAGTTTTGATAGGTTGATATTGAAATTCGTTAGCGTGATAGCAGCAAAGGGGGTGAATTCAGGACCGGTTTTGAAAGGTAATTTAGTATGGCGTGCAGCTTCAATGTTTTATTTGTTCGTAGATGTCATATTATTATAACTCATACACTCACAATCTTCAAATCACTATTATGATCGTGATCAACTAGCTTTCTGGAGAAATTGTAACACTACTATGTCCCTTGTTAATATAGGAAACACTATAAAGACTGGCGAAGCAGGTTAAACTACTTACCTACTTAAAAACGAGTCCAAAATATTATCGGTTTTACTTTTTTAGTCTAACGTCATCGTCCAAGATATGTATACATTTTTCGCCTTATTTTAATAGAATAAGTTGTAAAAGTGTAAACATATCTTCAAGTCTTCTTGAAGCTAAAAGGCCGGGGACCCAAATCATCCATAATATAATGATTCGTTATTATCTACTCCGGCCTAATCTGAAACGTACCTATCTATTTATGAGCAAGTGCAATAAAAACATTGATTTTACTAAATCCTGTGAGAGATCCTGAGTGGGATATTTTTAACAATATAATCTTTCCAGAAATACAAGATTCATACCTAACAGGATCCTTTAAGTGTTTTTTTCCAGAGCTATCTGTCTGATGCAGGATGTGTTTGATATCCACCAATCATACTATATCGTCGCAGATTTTGAGTAGATTCTCAAGAATTTTCAAATCAATCAAACATATCCAAAAACATAGCTTTGGTGGAAAGGTATCCTGACATATACGCATTCCGATGTTCACATGGCCTGTACAGTGTACACTCCTGCCCCAATAGCAATGCAAAGCCGCGAACGTGAATTTGGATAGCCGCGAGCATTCTGCGAAATCGACACCACACTCGCGTCCTTAATCGACATCGACATTTGTCTTTTCAAAAGGGCTTACTTCCACTTTGTCAATAGAGATTAAAAAATAACCCTTGTTGACAGATTGGAAATAAGCCCTTTGGAAAAGACACTCGTCATTTGTTCGGCATGCCAGTCTAAAAGTCAACATATATTATCATTAACCGGGTTGATATAACTAATGTAAGGAATACCTGCCATATATTTATGTATTCTTGTCAATTTTCCTGAAGAGCCCCTATTATTATGTGCAAAAAGGACGGCTGTTGGATATTAGCGATAAGTTCGCGCTAGGAGGTTTTATTTAAGCAGCCTATAAAATGGAAGCCAGGCTGTCATAACGACTTAATGACGAACTCTCAGGGAATCTCATACAACTTGTCAATGTGACAAGGTTCTATATTAGCCACTTGGCCAGGATTCTATTTTGCGGAGTAGATAAACATAAATAAGTGTAACGTTATTTGTATATTTATGAATTATGGTAGTTGTAAATATATTTCATCACAATATTATGTGATTTGCCATGTTTTGAGCTTTCAACTTTTAGTTGCTTTGAATGACTGAGGATTGAAATTGTGTGTGTTAGGATTGAGATTATTAATAATATATTAATGTTAAGATACTTTCAGTGTTTTATTTATATTATTTTACCGTTGAAAGCCTATGCTAACCTATGTCAATCCTAAATTCCTTCTAATAATATCACAAATCCTTAAAAACTACGCTTACCTATACATATTAATTTTCCTTACGATGATTTTTTTCCTGATAGACTAGCGGCCCATGCTGAAAAAAATATGGGTCATTTGAACCACCAGGTGACCTATCTAGAACGATATAAGAGCATAAAATAATAAGATTCAGCACTATGCCGTCACTTGTAAGCTGTCCAACTGACTCCTGGTGAGAATTTAAAAGTACAGGTAGAGTGAGTACATTTTGGTCATATATTTTTGTACGGCATTCTTACCACCGATAGATCCATGAAAAATAATACAAAAATTGTGCGCCACAAAGTCTGATTTCTGTTTTATTTTCCGACAATAGCCAGGGTAAATTTGGTCATTTGATTTTGTACGGCATCCAAGTCATATTATTTCAATACTGCTTCTAATCCATTATTCCGCAACGCCGTACAAAAATCATGTGACATGGGGAAAAAATCGAGGGTTGCAATCCCTTCTCTTTCCGTGGTCCAGGGGGTGATTTGACACAACATGAAATAAATTTATTTTGAAAGTATTTTATGCATAGATAATATTTTTTCCAAAGGGAAAAAAAACTGTACGAAATGTAAGGTGATTTTTTTATACGGCATTTAGATATTTTATTTATACTAATTGTCATAGTCTTTTCTTGATTCTAGGTTCCTAGTTAGAAACTATAAAAGTGATGACGTCATGGGTAAATAAATCTTTACATCTTAAATTTGTACGTAAGACTTGGATTTTGACAAATACATATTTATGTTTCAGAAAATAATAGATAAGTTAATTCGGACGTCGATGAAGACATTGATTCCGATAACAACTGAGTAACTGATTCCAATACTGAATAAATTTATCTAATTTCTTTAAAAAAAAAAATATTATTATCATAAAATATATATATAGATTTTTTCTAAAAAATGATTGTTTTATTTATTGACATCATTACAATGAAACAAATCAATTATATATTATATGTATGTATCAATAACGTTTGAAGTATATATTAAACCAAAAAGTATACATAACTGTTGATACTGGGTATACTATATCTGGGGATACTATCTATGAGCAAGTGCAATAAAAACATTGATTTTATTAAATCCTGTGATGAGATCCTGAGTGTGATATTTTTACCATTATAATCTTTGCAGAAATACAAGATTCATAACAGGATCCTTTAAGGGTGTTTTTTCCAGAGCTATCCGTTTGATGCAGGATGTGTTTGATATCCACCAATCATAATATATCGTCGCAGATGCTGAGTAGATTCTCAAGAATTTTCAAATCAATTAAACACATCCAAAAACATAGCTTTGGTGGAAAGGTATCCTGACATGTAGCTACGCATTCCGATGTTCACATGGCCTGTACAGTGTACACTCCTGCCCCAATAGCAATGCAAAGCCGCGAACGTGAATTTGGATAGCCGCGAGCATTCTGCGAAATCGACACCACACTCGCGTCCTTAATCGACATCGACATTTGTCTTTTCAAAAGGGCTTACTTCCACTTTGTCAATAGAGATTAAAAAATAACCCTTGTTGACAGATTGGAAATAAGCCCTTTGGAAAAGACACTCGTCATTTGTTCGGCATGCCAGTCTAAAAGTCAACATATATTATCATTAACCGGGTTGATATAACTAATGTAAGGAATACCTGCCATATATTTATGTATTCTTGTCAATTTTCCTGAAGAGCCCCTATTATTATGTGCAAAAAGGACGGCTGTTGGATATTAGCGATAAGTTCGCGCTAGGAGGTTTTATTTAAGCAGCCTATAAAATGGAAGCCAGGCTGTCATAACGACTTAATGACGAACTCTCAGGGAATCTCATACAACTTGTCAATGTGACAAGGTTCTATATTAGCCACTTGGCCAGGATTCTATTTTGCGGAGTAGATAAACATAAATAAGTGTAACGTTATTTGTATATTTATGAATTATGGTAGTTGTAAATATATTTCATCACAATATTATGTGATTTGCCATGTTTTGAGCTTTCAACTTTTAGTTGCTTTGAATGACTGAGGATTGAAATTGTGTGTGTTAGGATTGAGATTATTAATAATATATTAATGTTAAGATACTTTCAGTGTTTTATTTATATTATTTTACCGTTGAAAGCCTATGCTAACCTATGTCAATCCTAAATTCCTTCTAATAATACCACAAATCCTTAAAAACTACGCTTACCTATACATATTAATTTTCCTTACGATGATTTTTTTCCTGATAGACTAGCGGCCCATGCTGAAAAAAATATGGGTCATTTGAACCACCAGGTGACCTATCTAGAACGATATAAGAGCATAAAATAATAAGATTCAGCACTATGCCGTCACTTGTAAGCTGTCCAACTGACTCCTGGTGAGAATTTAAAAGTACAGGTAGAGTGAGTACATTTTGGTCATATATTTTTGTACGGCATTCTTACCACCGATAGATCCATGAAAAATAATACAAAAATTGTGCGCCACAAAGTCTGATTTCTGTTTTATTTTCCGACAATCGCCAGGGTAAATTTGGTCATTTGATTTTGTACGGCATCCAAGTCATATTATTTCAATACTGCTTCTAATCCATTATTCCGCAACGCCGTACAAAAATCATGTGACATGGGGAAAAAATCGAGGGTTGCAATCCCTTCTCTTTCCGTGGTCCAGGGGGTGATTTGACACAACATGAAATAAATTTATTTTGAAAGTATTTTATGCATAGATAATATTTTTTCCAAAGGGAAAAAAAACTGTACGAAATGTAAGGTGATTTTTTTATACGGCATTTAGATATTTTATTTATACTAATTGTCATAGTCTTTTCTTGATTCTAGGTTCCTAGTTAGAAACTATAAAAGTGATGACGTCATGGGTAAATAAATCTTTACATCTTAAATTTGTACGTAAGACTTGGATTTTGACAAATACATATTTATGTTTCAGAAAATAATAGATAAGTTAATTCGGACGTCGATGAAGACATTGATTCCGATAACAACTGAGTAACTGATTCCAATACTGAATAAATTTATCTAATTTCTTTAAAAAAAATATATTATTATCATAAAATATATATATAGATTTTTTCTAAAAAATGATTGTTTTATTTATTGACATCATTACAATGAAACAAATCAATTATATATTATATGTATGTATCAATAACGTTTGAAGTATATATTAAACCAAAAAGTATACATAACTGTTGATACTGGGTATACTATATCTGGGGATACTATCTATGAGCAAGTGCAATAAAAACATTGATTTTATTAAATCCTGTGATGAGATCCTGAGTGTGATATTTTTACCATTATAATCTTTGCAGAAATACAAGATTCATAACAGGATCCTTTAAGGGTGTTTTTTCCAGAGCTATCCGTTTGATGCAGGATGTGTTTGATATCCACCAATCATAATATATCGTCGCAGATGCTGAGTAGATTCTCAAGAATTTTCAAATCAATTAAACACATCCAAAAACATAGCTTTGGTGGAAAGGTATCCTGACATGTAGCTACGCATTCCGATGTTCACATGGCCTGTACAGTGTACACTCCTGCCCCAATAGCAATGCAAAGCCGCGAACGTGAATTTGGATAGCCGCGAGCATTCTGCGAAATCGACACCACACTCGCGTCCTTAATCGACATCGACATTTGTCTTTTCAAAAGGGCTTACTTCCACTTTGTCAATAGAGATTAAAAAATAACCCTTGTTGACAGATTGGAAATAAGCCCTTTGGAAAAGACACTCGTCATTTGTTCGGCATGCCAGTCTAAAAGTCAACATATATTATCATTAACCGGGTTGATATAACTAATGTAAGGAATACCTGCCATATATTTATGTATTCTTGTCAATTTTCCTGAAGAGCCCCTATTATTATGTGCAAAAAGGACGGCTGTTGGATATTAGCGATAAGTTCGCGCTAGGAGGTTTTATTTAAGCAGCCTATAAAATGGAAGCCAGGCTGTCATAACGACTTAATGACGAACTCTCAGGGAATCTCATACAACTTGTCAATGTGACAAGGTTCTATATTAGCCACTTGGCCAGGATTCTATTTTGCGGAGTAGATAAACATAAATAAGTGTAACGTTATTTGTATATTTATGAATTATGGTAGTTGTAAATATATTTCATCACAATATTATGTGATTTGCCATGTTTTGAGCTTTCAACTTTTAGTTGCTTTGAATGACTGAGGATTGAAATTGTGTGTGTTAGGATTGAGATTATTAATAATATATTAATGTTAAGATACTTTCAGTGTTTTATTTATATTATTTTACCGTTGAAAGCCTATGCTAACCTATGTCAATCCTAAATTCCTTCTAATAATACCACAAATCCTTAAAAACTACGCTTACCTATACATATTAATTTTCCTTACGATGATTTTTTTCCTGATAGACTAGCGGCCCATGCTGAAAAAAATATGGGTCATTTGAACCACCAGGTGACCTATCTAGAACGATATAAGAGCATAAAATAATAAGATTCAGCACTATGCCGTCACTTGTAAGCTGTCCAACTGACTCCTGGTGAGAATTTAAAAGTACAGGTAGAGTGAGTACATTTTGGTCATATATTTTTGTACGGCATTCTTACCACCGATAGATCCATGAAAAATAATACAAAAATTGTGCGCCACAAAGTCTGATTTCTGTTTTATTTTCCGACAATCGCCAGGGTAAATTTGGTCATTTGATTTTGTACGGCATCCAAGTCATATTATTTCAATACTGCTTCTAATCCATTATTCCGCAACGCCGTACAAAAATCATGTGACATGGGGAAAAAATCGAGGGTTGCAATCCCTTCTCTTTCCGTGGTCCAGGGGGTGATTTGACACAACATGAAATAAATTTATTTTGAAAGTATTTTATGCATAGATAATATTTTTTCCAAAGGGAAAAAAAAACTGTACGAAATGTAAGGTGATTTTTTTATACGGCATTTAGATATTTTATTTATACTAATTGTCATAGTCTTTTCTTGATTCTAGGTTCCTAGTTAGAAACTATAAAAGTGATGACGTCATGGGTAAATAAATCTTTACATCTTAAATTTGTACGTAAGACTTGGATTTTGACAAATACATATTTATGTTTCAGAAAATAATAGATAAGTTAATTCGGACGTCGATGAAGACATTGATTCCGATAACAACTGAGTAACTGATTCCAATACTGAATAAATTTATCTAATTTCTTTAAAAAAAAAATATTATTATCATAAAATATATATATAGATTTTTTCTAAAAAATGATTGTTTTATTTATTGACATCATTACAATGAAACAAATCAATTATATATTATATGTATGTATCAATAACGTTTGAAGTATATATTAAACCAAAAAGTATACATAACTGTTGATACTGGGATTTTTCATTTTCAATTCTTGGACATAATATACACAACGTTTCAATTCTGCTAGACTTCATAGCGATTTTATCATATTATCAAATGTTCTCTTCAAAAATATGTTAATACCGCACTGCATCAGATGGCCATAAAGTACCCTTAAAATTGTAGCGTGACTTTCATCAGCCTAAAATGTATGGTCTGCATAAAAATGTACGGCATTATTTTTTCCTAATTTATCTATGTTAATGTTATTTAAAACAAGGGATAAAATGTAAAAAACTGCTATATTTCATTAATCTATGATATTTATACTTTTACATTAATTTGCAAAATTTCAGCTTTTGTATTTCTCTATAATTCTTTTTAGAACGGGTTATTTTGAACGGTAATACTATGTAACGATTGGATTTTACAACATCATGTTAAAAAAGAAGTTCCCGTACAGGATCAAATGATTTTACAGCTGTAAAATCAAGGATACGATGAAATGAAGATGATTATTGATATACATTCAAATGGACTATCATTTTTTGACGGCATTATTTTTAATAGTACTTTTTTTCAAATCACCCCCTGGACTACGGAAAGAGAGGGGATTGCAACCCTCGATTTTTTCACCTTGTCGCATGATTTTTGTACGGCGTTGTGGAATAATGGATTAGAAGCAGTATTGAAATAGTATGACACAGATGCCGTACAAAATCAAATGGCCAAATTTACCCTGGTGACTGTCGGAAAATAAAAAAAAATCATATTTTGTGGCGCCCAATTTTTGTACGGCACTGTGCGTTTTCTTATTATTTTTCATGGATCTATCGGTGGTAAAAATGCCGTACAAAAATATATGACCAAAATGTACTCACTCTACCTGTACTTTTAAATTTTCACCAGGAGTCAGTTGGACAGCTTACAAGTGACGGCATAGTGCTGAATATTATTATTTTATGCTCTTATATCGTTCTAGATAGGTCACCTGGTGGTTCAAATGACCCATATTTTTTCAGCATGGGCCGCTAGTCTATGACGAAGCCTGCGAAGTAGAGACTGGAACAGTTATTTTACAAAAACCTCGAAATAGCTCAATATTTTAAAATGTTTTTACTCTTTATGTACTAAGTAGGTACTCATTATTTTATGTAATTTACAATATCATATTTTTTAAATTATAATGGGAAATTTAAAAAATATGATATTGTAAATTTTACTTAGAAATTATATACCGAAGAACGAAAAAAGAACCGTTCTTTTTGTATGGAGAAAATACCGGTTCTGGTCCCTGCTGCGAAGTGGATTTAAAATAAATATTAACGTAATTTATTTTGTTAAATAAATAGATGTGCTTTTAAATTCTCCTTTTGACATAAGATTTAAATTGAATTGACAGATTTTTGGGGACTAGATACTTTTCCATAAACTATGTCCATATAAAAGTATGAACAATAAACTTGGAAAAAATCTGTTTATTCACTAGGTACATGTATTTCTCAAAAGAACCCACAATTATAATCAATTTGTCTAGAAAAATCGAGATCAAGAAGAGTAACTCCCGCAGCTACAACCACAACTGGAACTAGTGACGCTAAACGGAACCCTAGTTTTCGGCTTTCGTCTAATGTTCGCCCTTTTCACGATTTTCTTCTGAATCTTCCTAATTTTAGGCCGAATGTACAATACCTTCAGTATCTTCGCATCGCAGAGTATGGAGATCCGTCTCGTTGCCCGATTCTTAGCTTGTCTTGTAAAATGAGTGCGCTTTGGCAATTCCGAGTATTTGCGTGAAATTCCTCTTTTTGAAGCTTTCCTTGTCGCACTAGTTTTAATGCCACTTGACCCTGGATTGCTATCTCGTTCGTTCTGCTCCTCTTGGTTATGCATGCTGACATTGCTGACTTGAGTAGAGATCTCGTTAAAATTCGGTTGATCTTGTATTTTATTTATGTCTTGGTGTTCTAAACCACTTTCAGTTTCCATTTTTCGTAAAAAAAAGTCTAAATGATTATATAAATTCGCTATTATTTTAAAAACTCTGAGAATCAGTGTAAATCCACAAAAATGCTTACTTCAAATGACAGTGACGTTCAACTTTAGTGTCGCTTTCTGCCAGTATTTAGATTGCTGCACATAACATAAGCCTTGTAAGAGTATTTAATGTTTTTAACCCTTTTAACCCCATAATTTTTCATCGTGCGTGCCCGTGTCGTGCCGAAAACCAAATTACACCACGCAGATCAAAGTTTTTACGTCATAATAACAAAATCAGACTTTTTGTCTTATTTTTCAGACTCTAGCGAGATGAGCTGGATATTGATTGTCTGATATATCAAACTATGCGGTTAAAGGTTAATGGAAAATGCACCAGGGTACTTAGACAAGTTAGCAATCGCTAACGCTTAATCGTCAATCGTAAACGAAAGGCAACTAACTGTCTTTGTCGCACTAATAAGAAAGAGTAACAGAGAGAGAAAACAACGATACGCTACTAAGCGTTAGCGATTGGCAAAGTACTACCCGAATTGAACTATAAACTCACAAAAACCCTACTACGAACGCCCAGGCACAAACTGGGGAAAATAGTAGGATTGATCACGGGACACAACACATTAAACACCTGCACAAAATGGGCCAAACAGATAGCCATATGTGCAGGGCCTGCATGGAAGAGGGGGAAACAGCAAAACATATTCTTCTAAATTGTAAACAGGTAGAGGTATACAGGAGTAGGTACTTGGGGACTCCACATACACTAAAGGAGGCATTTAGCAACCTGAAACATACACTGAGTTTCGTGGAGGAGCTTGGATGGTTGGAATAGGGCTACCTCGCTATTCCGCAACTCGACAATGGCTGTAAATTTTTATTTATATTATTAACGTTAAGTACATTTCCAAATTCAATTAACAATCAATTACACTTACAATAAACTTAACTAACTAACAACTAAAAGCCTAAATCTAAATAAGGACCCTGTGGCATAGTGCCAAGGATGCTGGCAACGTTTCCCCGCTGAATCGCGATGCTTATTCGCTGTGCGAGGAAACTGCCAGCCCTCCTGTCCCCCGTAACGTCGACCAAACGTTTGGCTAAATCATTGAATAAAGCCTGGGCTGCCGAGCCCCAAGGGCCGAGGGTCTCGACGCCAAAGGCAACAAAATTGTAACTGGCATCGAGACCCCCGTATTTCCGCCTTTTAGGCACTGGTCTCACCGCCAGCTACTAAGCTATGAACTATCGGCTATAAACACGAACAAAAGATACGCACTCTCGTGTAAATAAAAGAGACACGGCGACACTCGCCCAGCTATCGGCTATTACCGCCGGGCGAGTATCGCCGTGTCTTGTTTATTAAGAGCCTCGGCCGCCTCGGCCGCCGCCCCAGCCTTAGTCACAGTCCCGTGGAGGTGGGAAGGCGCCAGGGTGTCTACACACGTCGCATCCCACACTAGCACCCGCCCCGCCCTCCACGGAATCAGCGACATGCCATCGGGCCTCTTGCCATCGGCTCTGGCTATACCGACCGGCTCGAGTACTGCCGGCACGTTGACGGTGGCAAGAGACCGACGGATTATGTCGTTTAGCGCAGCATGCCGTGATAAGTGTCCCGCGCTACGCTGACAAGACAGACCATGATGCCCTTGTTGGTCGACGCTTCTGTCACAGTGACACACATGCGGTGCGCTCATGGAGACCCCCAAACGCAACCCAGCTGCCAGCCGAAGAATGTTACCATCGGGATGGGTACCTGAATTGGGTGAGGGATACGCATTGAGCCAATGACCCGCTTCTCTGCAACCCACGGCAAGCAGCCGAGCTCGATCCGCCCCCGCACTATCTCCCAAAATAAGGTCGTATGCTTGTTTTGCCAGAACATCATCCCAAGCCCTTTGCGATTTTCGGTTATCCGGAAGATCTTGACCAGGACAAGCAGTCAGCCAAGCGTTTCTAGCCTCAGTCAAGCCCGGGATCTCGTAGTTTGAAGGAGAAGCCCTCAATATTTTACCTACGAGGTCGTACGAGCTGTGAACTGAAGATAGAAACGCCGGAAGTGACACGTCAGAAATTTTGCGTAAGCCAAGCCCGCCATACCGAACGGGAAGGGACGCCTGCAGCCAAGATCGTCGAGTTGCGGAAAAAGCCCAGGAAAACTAACTAACTAACTAACTAGCGATTGGCAACTTGGCAAAGTATCCTGGAATTACGCAGGGGCAGGACTATAGTTAAATTACCAAGAGCATGTGATTAATCGCCGGCATTCTATATTCGAATTTTCACGACTGCTGTGTAGTCATCAATTTCACTAATAGGAAACCACTGTTGTTAGCCGTGTGGTGACGGCAATAAGAATACATTTGTCACCACCCCAACTCCTCCTGCGGGTGTCGCAAGAGTCGACTAAGGGATTGAAGTGTCATTTACAATTATGATAAAATATTGATGATGAGCAGCAGCGTCAACATAGCGATCGCCAATCCGCTTGCCCAGCGTGGTGATTATGGGCATTTACCTCCTAATGCGTCTATAGTTAATAGGAGAGGCCTACGGACTCTCATAGGCTGATGATGTGTGATGTGATGTTGTGACTTGAATTTCCATGGGCGATGGTAATTACCAACTGTAATGCGTCTGTTCATTGTCCCTTATGAGGGATAAGGGCCGATTCAGACTGGAATGGCAGCGGCCGGCAGCGACTGACTCGTTTCGCTCATGGCCGCTGGCGGCCGCCCGCCGCCTCGCGTCACCGCAGGTTTTTTTTTATTTGAAATAGGCTTACTCATGGCCACAGACTAGCCAAGGGCAGAGACGTGGTAACCGCCGCCGCACGGCCGCGCGGCCACCAGTGACTCCACGCGGCCGTCAGCGGCACCGCGCGACCTTTTCGAGTATTTCAAGCGACACCAATATTTTTTAATATGTAGATAAAGTATAAAATTATTCGTCGCTGCCGGCCGCTGCCATTCCGGTCTGAATCGGCCCTAACAGGAACGCATCATCACCATCATCATCAATGCGTCTGTTTGATTGAAACCTTTGCTTTGCTATTATCAAACCGCGATTAGAATGGGATTCGGAAGTACTGTTGACACAATAGTGTATAAGTCAATCTAGGATAATAATTATATATTCATAGTTATATTGATATATTCACAGTTTAAGTGCAGAGACTTACAGATAATAAAATGAAATAATTACTCACTACATCTATAAACAACTCTTTTCTTGGTAAACATTGTATCATTTGTGGTGTCAACAGTACGTTCGAATCCCTTTCTGATTCCGGTTTGATAATACCTATAACAGTGATATAAAACCAATGTGGATATCAAAGATAATAGTAAATATAAAAAAAGTCTGTAGTAGTAAGTCGTATCGAAATGTATTACTTATATTTTGTACAACATAATTACAGTTCAAACCGGGGGTATAATTTATAAATTAAGCTGCATTGGAGTAGATTTGGCAATCGACTTTTGGAAATACAAAGGCATACAAAATTGGAGGCACTTTATGCTGTAGCAGCATGAGTGCAACAGGACCAGAGATGAGTTCGTTTCCGGTTAATTTTCAAATATTCTCAATAATACTTACTGTAGTTCGCTCCCGATCCGTGGTCCAACCAATGCACGCTAATTGTGTGAAAAAGCTCACTTACATATTTTCCGATTTCTAGATAAGGCCAATTACCGAAAATACCACAATATATTACATTTGTAAATTTATTTTAAGTTCATGCTATGTAATACTAAAATTATATTATTATAAAAATGGTACACCCTTATTAGCTTCTGGTTAACGTTGGCTGAGAATTAATGGCGCTTGCAGTTTTGTTTGGCACTGAAACAAGACAAAAATTAAAGGTTTGATTGTTTGTCCCTTTCGGTCTTATCAACATATCTAGTATGAGGGAAAGAGACAAACAATACTTACGGGTTTGCTAAGTTAGGAGACGTTTATGAATTAAGGGGGTAATCTACAGGGTGGCTATTAAGTAGCCCGACAAACTTGAAAGGAGTATTTCTGAACACATTTTGAGGCTATAATGTCATATGAACTTTTCTGGATTTGGCTTAGTTTAAGAGATAATGACATGTTATTCAAAAATCTATTTTCATCACAAATCACTGAAAAATGCCTGCACGATTAAAATTCTTACACTAGTAGTTTTCATCTCGACATACACACTGATTAAAGTAAGAGCAAATGAGAAAAAAAAAACAGAAAAATGTTCGACTCAAAAAAAAATTCAAAAACACTGAAAAAAAATTCTTTACCTACAATTTATTACTGGTCATATAAAAAAAAAAACAAAATATCACAAAAAAAATTGAAAAAAAAAAAATTCTTCGAAAATTACATATTTTATTTACTTCTTTTTTCATCTAAAATGCATTGGTAAAGTCTGCCGGTATACTCATTCCCACCCTGTATAATATTTTAAATAGATAAAACAAATTGTGTATATATTTGTTAATACAAACCGCGATTAGAATGGGCTTCGAAAGTCCTGTTGACACAACAGTGTATAAGTCAATCTAGGATAATTATTTAATCATAGTTTAGGTGCAAAGACTTACAGACAATAAATTAATTAATCACTCACTATATCTTTAAACAACTCTTTTCTTGGTAAATGTTGTGTCATTTGTCGTGACAACATTTCAACAATACTTTCGAATCTCCCCCTGATTCCGGTTTGATAATACTTCTAGAATGTTCTCACCGTTTCATTCCCTGGTACAGGCCAGTGTAGTACCCGCTCATGTACCAACTCATCAGCATGGAGGAGACAGCTTGCTCCTCGGGATCGACGCGGTCGTGCGGGATCGAGATAGGAGGCGGCGGGGGCAGTGGCATGTCTAGTGAGCCGAACTGGAAAGAAATTGTACGTTTATACTATTGTAGCCGTGTGGTGACGGCAGTAAGAATACATTTGTCACCACCCCAACTCTTCCCGCGGGAGTCGTAAGAGTCGACTAAGGGATTGAAGTGTTACTGACCATTCTTTGATTTGATTGATGATGGGCAGCAGCGTCATCATAGTGGATACATTACTGCGATGCGATTATTATTTATTTTTTTATTTATACGCATAGTTGATAGGAGAGGCCTACGTCCAGCAGTGGACTGAGATAGGCTGATGATGTATATGTAAGTAGGTATGTATGTACTATTGAACGCCAATA
>JALPQI010008315.1:0-57172 GCA_025490895.1 Thaumatotibia leucotreta | reverse complement strand
ATGTAGTTGTATTTTTAGTTAATTGAACTGAGAGCCTTTTTTTCTTGATACGATACTTTGACTCTGAGACTAAAAAAACGGTACAATACAAATCATAAAGCGGTGCTTTAACAATAAAAATATGTTGGGCATTTATGAATTGACAAATGGAAATTATTCCGAGAACTCAACTCTCAAGCCAAATAACCGCTCAATTATGTTCCAATTATCAATAATCCATTACCTTACCCCCGACGAGTACCTTTGCACTATAAGTATGAATACCTATACTTCAATTATAACTAAAAAAGTCTAAAGCATCATTCACAACCCATCACTAGCATCATTGTGAGTGAATGAGGTACTTATTCCACAAAGCTTTGTTACATAACGTTTAGCTAAATAGTTACAAAATATACCAGCAAGGATTACCCGGCTTATACTCGCAGTAAAACGTCGTATATTTCATCGGAGCTGAGAGATATATAAGGCATTTTAGATCGGAACATCGATAGTATAGTACCTACTAGTGTCGATACTGCTTAAAGCTTGGCAACAAATCTCATACATTGTTGCATACAACGCAATATTCTGAATGGGACCGAATCGAATTGCGAATTAGATCAATTTTGTTTAAGACATTGAGCAACGCATTTTTTTGCAATACATACACGTAACGGAAATAGCGTTTAACACTATACGAGTATTCACTCTCTTGTGTTCTATAATCTGTTGATCTAGACAACGCAACGGTCAATTTAGGTCATGTTTACTATTAGTCTGGGTACTCCCTATGAAATTTTATCATCTAGGTATAAATACCTACCTAATGCCCGTTTGAGGTACTTAAAGTAGAGAAGTATTGATGATGGTTAGTTAGATAGTTTAAATTTAACTACTTTCAAGTGTAATTGTGTGTATGACTTTAAATTTTATCAAGTTCATTGTCCCAACTTCAAGCGAACTTTGCTATGATGCTAGTCACCGGCCATCTAAACCGCACCTCCGATCGCCTAAAGCTTCCACATAAACTAACAAGGCAACCGATCTACCAGATTTACGACACATCCTAAAGGCACGGGTTAGGAAACACGGGTTAACCGAACAGACAAGGTTGCATAGTTTAAGGCATGGTGTCCTCGCTAATCTGTCAATTAGCCAGCATTCCTGTCCCGTGAACCGAGTGGCGCAACCAGCCGAGGATGACTAACTATTGTTCCCCCGAACCTTTAACATAACATAACCTATAGGCACAAACTTAAATACCAGTATTGAAAGAGCCTACTAAATAACAAATGTAACTAGTATTACAGTTCATGTTAAGTACTAGTTTGTGATACCTTACCTGTACACAATACCTGTAGCTCAGTACCTACTGTAATAATTCATTTATTAAGTGTCTAAATATTATGCTTCGTAGGTTTAAATAATATAAATTATTTTAATATAGTGAGCGTTTTTTGTAAAAACGTCTCTTTGACCATTGGATACCATAACAACGGAATTAAATGTTTAAGCGGCCTTATTGCAAGGGTCAAAATGGGACGTCTTTGCTAAACCATAAACATTTTTGCTATATTTACATAACCCATGTTGTTTGAAAAGATAGAGGGAGGTTTTAGCCTAGCGGTAGGATAGCTCAACCTAATAAGTAATATAATATTTGTAAAATGACTACGATATGTGTATTAAATAGAAAATCAAACGTAGATCGTGACTTGAGCGCGTATCTATATGAATAATAATGTAAACAAAGCGTATGAGATGTTCCAATAAGATTCTTTACTTTGTAATAAATGTCAGTGCTTAAACACATTAGAATATCAGATTCCAATCAGTAATGTTTATTAGCTATATATCCTCTGGCTGCTTGGTATCAAACGTCCATCTATGATTAATTAGCTTTAATTAAAGGTATAAAGCTGTCGATATGCCGAAGAAATCCTTGTTAGGGCGATCGCAAGCTGATCGACACCAGTGGGACGTGACTTGCGATACATTAAGATAGCGCAGCATATTTCGCCACCTATACGCATACGACGACGTACTCATATTATCCCCTTTAATGGCTTCATTACACGACCGACTACATTATGCTAATAGAACCCGCGCGGCTTATTATATCATTCAGGCACGCGATACGCATTTTAAAAATACAAGATTTTTAAATTCGCCCCCCGCCGTGACGCGGCCGCTCCAGACGACTCTGATTGGCAGAGTGAGTGACGTACGCTGTCCTTATTGGTCGATAAGATTTGACAGATAAAATCCGGCGGCCCACATAAAAGACGATGTGTCGTTTCCCGGGCATTTTGAACTTGTAAAAATTTCAAAACGGTATCGCGGTAACAAAAAGGTTTTCTATCTACGGTCCGGTCGTATCACATGGGAATGAAAACATCTGTCGACGTTTTGTTATGTCTGGATCGTTTTTTACATGCGCGGGCGCATTATGAAGTGGTAAGACGTCGTGGTTTTGTTTGGATTGTGTAATAGCGAGGTCGATCGCCCCCGGCGCGTGTCAAACATTGTTACGGGCCCGAACGGGTCCACCGTCGCGATTCGAGGCGAGAGCCCTTTGGTCATTATCGTGCCTTATGATAGGGGACTCGGTATCTCGCAAACTGGAGCTCCAATAAGGTCAACGACTTGAGGTATCATTTTCATATAGGAAATACAAGGAAATCCAGTTTGATTTGACCCCTATAAAATGCTAGTCAACTTATGTAGAAGAAGAACAAGGAGACGTAGAATTCTATGGACAGTTGGCTTTTTCTATAAATAAATTAAAACTAGTTTTTGAATTTTCCAAAACGAAATTCAGCCCACAAGAGGCTTAAATTGTGGCTAAAGTTTATATGCTAGGAACTTAATTTTGTGAGATAGAGACTGAATTTTGTGTAGCTCCTTCTCACAGTACAGTCAACCAAGTTCGCCATACATATCTCCGTACAATTTTGTATGCAGAAGAATAAGGCGAGTAACTTGGTTGCCCAAAAATAAAAAAATTCACGAACAAAGTCAAAGTTTGTGTGGGTGAAATTTCTTTAACTGTAGATTTAAAACGTTGTGGAAAGCTTACTTAATAAAATACATATCGGCCAAAATGGAAGACCAGCGCTTGCTCTGCTGGCAAAATGCTGAGTTTTGGCCATTTCGAGACACAATTTCGTGTTTATTGTTTTGTATTTACTGTGTCTCGAATAAACGTTATTTCTTTCTTCTTTCTTTCTATATACATAAAGTAATTAGGAAAAGCCTGTAGGGTGAAAAGGTTGAATAGTAATGTGGGTGTAAGAAATTTCTTTTGAGATAGTATTCTTAGGAAGTTAAAATTTTTACTTGCAGAGTTTTGTGAAATTACACCTCTGAAGTTCCTAAATATGGGTAGGTACAGAGATTGTGTGAGCACAGATTTTTCTTATATTTAGAAACTAAAAAAATCGTAGTACCTATGCTACTAAAGCATACTACGATTTTTTTTTTTTCAATATGATTTACGTTTCAAGAGTTATAGATACGTTATCGAATCCTTAAATAGTGCCACGTAGAAACGTTAAGATAATTTAGTTACAACACCCTGAAAGTTCTTTATTATTTTGCCATAAGTAGGTATCTTATATTAGCAGTTATTAACAATGATCGGCAAACGAGGACATGACTTACATTAAATTTAATATGAAAATAGCTCACCCTCCGTATTTGGTTATGATATGAAACACACTTGATTATATCTTGTTGACATTTTTCAGGTGGACGCTTCTGCTCCTTCTCGCCATGTATCGAGCAAGTCCAGCGCACATGCCTGGCATTGACCAGCAATGGATTCCAAGAGCTGGCGACTATGGAAGTGCTGCAGACTGAGATCAAAGTCACCAGGAGGACCATTCCGGTCAGGGATCTGTCCTTTCTGAAACACAAGGTTAGTCAGACTCTTTAATTTCCTACGCCGACGCAACCGTTATTTCCTTAAATACTAGAAACAAATTAAATATTTTTTTAATCATTCCGTGTTGTTAACGGTCGATTAAAATACAAAGCCAATGGAACTTTGGGTTACAAAGTGAAGCGCATTTAAGTTGATCTTTAATTTGATTGGTTGCCATGTATTTTTTCTCGCGAAAATGCCCGTTTACCGATTCTATAGGACTGGTGACGTGACGGTAAAGACCGAATAAGGGTTAAATCATAATGGTTCATGATGTTATCGATTGGTGTAAGCATGAACTGTTAAAACTTGAAAACCATCTGATGATACGAAGATGAACAGACTTGATTGTTGGATTAATTTAAATGAAGAATCTACTAAAATGTTAATACGAGTAAAACAACAATAAATATAATGGATAGGTAAAATCATTCAAAATACGAATCAAGCTAATCAATTAACCGAAGTCTTCATTTAAGCCCGGAACATGCGGAAGAGTAACTTACAAACGTATCATAGTGTAACTTACACATTCGTGATTCAAACCTAACTTAATTTCGTCCTCGATATTTATTTACCAATAAAATTGGTATAAACATAGAGTTATGTTGTACTCCATAAACGGCAATACGTCTTAAAGTAGTTTCGTTTGCAATTGCTTCTAATTAAGAAAGTGAGCGGATGTGGGGCACGCTGTTGACCTCTGAGACTGACACATTAAGTTACCAACTTATTGGTTCGGTGGAGGATTGCTAGAGATGGGTATTATAACTTTCTGCGGGGTATACCAACATGGAAAAAAAACTTTACATTTGCTACGATAAACTGAATAGTTTTTTGTTCATAAGTCGGGTATTGTTTCTCCTATCATAATTTCCTTGTAAATGTGTGTGTATCAAGCTCGATATATTGATTGTATGTTTTTGCCTTTGAGACTTTTCTCATACCTTGATTATGATCAGGTGGTTAATTTTTAAGAAACATTTCGTTCAGAAATATCGATTTATGAACGAAGGGACTTATTACAATATAGTTAATGCATTTTGTAAGCTGTCCAGTATTGTTTAAATACTTCAACAGTACTCGTTAAAATTTCACAATTGACTTTGAGCTCATATAGATAACTTGACTACGTCCGCTTTGGCTGTGTAAAATGACAATAAAGATAAAACAAACATCATTATCATCATCATCAGCCTATGATAGTCCACTGCTGGACGTAGGCCTCTCCTATTAACTATGCGTATGAACACATTAGGCGGTAAATGCCCATAATCGCCACGCTGGGCAAGCGGATTGGCAATCGCAGTTATGTGTCCACTATGATGACGCTGCTGCCCATCATCAATCTTTTATCAAATAGTGGTCAGCGACACTTCAATCCCTTAGTCGACAAACAAAACATATTGTGTTAATTAGACCTCTTTTAAATTTTAATATTATTTATTATAACATGTTCGCCCCCGGTACAGTTACAAGTGGTAATACCAAGCCGATCGAAATTATCTTACAGAATCCAATGCCAGTGACACGCATATGTGACCGAAAAGATTGTAAGTACTTATATACTGATATACATACGAGTATGTTGGCGACACAACCCTTGTGTCAAAAATGTTCGTAGGTACCCATTTCTCTGTCACTCATATAGGAGTGAGTGAGTTATGCAAGGAAAAAGGTTATTTTGATCACGAATGTACTATCGGATATAATATTTGCTACTGTTTCTACTATTACTGATGTTTAAATAGCGTATATGATGTCGCCCAGGTGAGTGCAAAACTCCATATGCACAATTTCACATCCCTAAAACCGAGCAGGTTCCTTGAATCGACGTTTGCCAGTAATTGGCAGACTCGCTTGCGACATACGATGCTTATGCACAGATGATCCAAATTAAGCGGTTGATGCAATGGTTTAATCATTTCACTTGTTTCGTGGTTCGTTAGGAGCTACAGTTAAGTACATGAATTGCAAATTGCTTATTAGGTCGTTAGATGTCATGACTGTATTTGTGTAATTTATGTATGGCGTTAAGAATATTTAATTAGAAGTAGAACTATAAACCGTCGAGGCCGAATGTAAGTAATATTGCCGAGTTAATGAATATATTAAAATACGGAACTAAGATGCATCTGCTGCCGCTCGAAGATTTGCCTGTAATGTTTACCAAGATCTATCTAGATAATCTTTTATTAAGTTACACCTACAAATTACTACCAAAGATAACTACCTAGGTCGCGTTTTATAAAGTTACATTTTACAATTTCGCTGTTTGCCTCTCTAACTCACGCACGTATTGGCTAGAAAGAGACAAACAGCTAAATTGTAACTTTATAAAACGCGACCCTGCACTTAACACCAAAGGTTTCTGGTAAGTTGTAATTTTTTATAGAGAATACTGCAATTATGCTGATTTCAAACAGTTTTTTAGCATATTTACAAGATTTATTATGTCCATTAAATCAGATTTTTGCATCCAATATAATTAATCCAATTTTAAAATTGTACGAGAAGGAGCGATAAATGTTTTTGTCGTGATTTGCTTTTGAAATATCTAACTATATCGTACACTAACGACAAAGTTGCATATTTTCAACATTTTCTATTTATTTTAGTGTAGTTGGGTCAAAATT
Source organism: Thaumatotibia leucotreta (assembly GCA_025490895.1). NCBI lineage: Eukaryota > Metazoa > Arthropoda > Insecta > Lepidoptera > Tortricidae > Thaumatotibia > Thaumatotibia leucotreta. The sequence goes on along the minus strand of JALPQI010008315.1, from coordinate 50,629 downwards.
ATTTTCGTTGTCTTATTTTTTGTCTCTAAAAAACGTTACGCAGTTGTGATTTTTGTATGAGATGATGTTTTGTTTTAATTTTCTGATGTATAGATTAAAATGTAGCGTGAAAATGAAATACAAGTGCACCGGATTTATTATATATACTGAGTCGAAACAGCAACTAAAATCGTGACAGAGTGGTATGAAACAAGACAACGAAAAAAATTTTGTCCCAGTTATGTTTAACTTACGGCACTTGTGCCAAACTATGTTAGAGAAACTAAACTTAAGTTTAGCTAGAGTAACTTAGTTGTTTTTGATATTAATCTTACAGTTCTAGTGCCAGTAACACTACCATTTACTCTAAAAACAATAAAACATGGAAACCGCACGCCAAACTAAATTGCCTTTCAAAAACGGTCCTAAATTTTAGTGGATAAATGTAACCCTAACCCCTCTTCAATGCATCACGATAATGAATTTCAATATCAACCTATAAAAACTTAAACCGCCATTTAAAAATTGTTGTGACTGGTCCATCAAAGTTTTGATTGGCTATATTCTATAAACGTTTGTCAAAGATGTTGCGCCGCTTGCGCTGAAATATGCGCGGTGTTAAGAAAAGCGCTATGTCCTGCCCATCTTGGCACAATGAGCAATTGGTTTTGGGGGCATTTTTGAGCTGGCGTTAGACGTCCATGTTATATATGGTCGCAGCATTTACTTAATCCTATATTTCGCACTGCGTCTATAAAGCACTTTGAAATCACTGATATATCTCAATTACTAATGCCCTTTGTAAACCGCATGGATTTCGATTGCAATATAATGTCCTAGCCGGCTCACATAAATTTATAGTACGTGCCGTGTACCTAAATTGAGAGTATAGACGTGTAGTAAATCACAGTGGGACCACATCGTTCGTACCTAATTGCCTGATTCGGTGCGTTCCGAATGATTGCACAGGACCACCTAGTGCACTCCACATGGTACCGCCCAATTCCTAAATGTTCGTTAATAATACCTTGAATCTTTGATGAATACATCCTATTGAATATAAAACAAGGAGTATGATCCTCTTTTTAAAAGCCTTTATTTGTATAAATTATATTCATACGAAGTAGCAAACCGATCCCGCTAGATGATATGCTTAGCAATGCTCATTTCCTGTAAAGTCGCCCTAATATGTTACTACCTAAAAGTTGGCACAGTGTATTTGTACCTAGTTTTCGTGTAATCGCGAAGATAACCAGTAATTAGTAGTACTAGTTGAAGCCCCAAGCGAACCCACCGACACACGTCGTCACGTCGCGGTATGAATGGGGCACGAGTATGAATGGCCCCTATCGAACTATACGCGATCCTGGTAATTGGGAGGCCCAAGCGCATCTGTGCAACAGTCAAGAAGTCTGTCCGTATTTTAACTCCATACAGCCGCGAGCTGCAATTTCGCCTCGGTTTTTAAGCTGCACTGATATGCTCGTAGTATCTTTTTTCAACTCTACTTTTTTATGTTTATTTGATACCCAATGCAAAGTCACAGCCTCAAAGCTAATGAATGAATAGAATGGTTAGACATTACTTGATGATGTTCTCATGAACATCAATATTATATATATTATATTTATTTATAAACACTCCTAAGGGGTCTAAGGGTGCGGTTCCATTGACGCGGAGAGGAGTGGAGCTGTGAGAGCTCGGCCAATGAGACCGCATCAGTGTTTCGAATTTTGAATTTGAAGAATGTAATTGGTCAATTTTGCACAGCTCCTCTCCTGTCCACGTCAGTGGAGCCGCACCCTTATTGCCATGTGGGCTAAAATTTTATTTGACCTTAATGTTTTGATTCTACAAGTACATACCTCAGTATCAAGCAGTGCATACATGCACCCTTTCACGTACTGTACTTCAGAAGATATTGTAGATTATATTATATTATAATATACCTACATCTGTCATTGTCGTTTCCTTTTCATGCTTTGCATTCACGCTTCTTATTGCCTAGCGTACCTGGGTCAAAATTCTTTTCGTTGTCTTGTTTCATACGACTCTGTCACGTTTCTAGTTGCTGTTTCGGCTCAGTATATAAAAAAAATCCGGTGCAGTTGTATTTCTTTTTCACGCTAGATTTTAATCCATACATGAGAAATTGAAAATAAGACATCATCTCATACAAAAATTACAACTCCGTAACGTTTTTTATTGACACAAAATAAGACAACGAAAAGAATTTTGACCCACCTGTACCTACTTATAGTAGGTACGTACGTCTATATAATGTACGGTTTTTGTTACAACCGTGCGCCCAGGGTGCGTGAATACGGTCGTACATCTCTACGCTTGGACTGACGTAGATTGAAGCATACGTTGTACTAACTTGAAGTGTATGGGGTTCGTTCAGAACCGGCCATCACTGTGATTGGTGCGCGGCAAGAATTAAATAGGATCGATTGATTGATTAGTTTGAAAGCGTGAGAATATTGAGAATTTTCGAAGCATATTGAAGTAGCTACATTGTAATGAGCTCGCGTGAAACTCACGTTCTTATCTAATACAAATATAATTTAATTTGGTTCTTATCTAAATTTAAAATATCTATGGTCATACAGAAACCATTCATGCTTATCACGTATCCGAAGCTTGAAAGTGAAACTCGGCGGGTTCGGGTAGTTCTATGCGATTATTCCGTCGCACAAATCAAGTCATTACCATTCCCAAAAAAATATTGACGAACTGCGTATAAATAGTGGAGTCATTTTCGGTTATCTTGTAGCAGAAGCGTGTGTGTCTGCTATTCCGGCATAAAAGTCTCGTTTGCTTTTATAAAACGGAAAATAAAGTGATGATGGTAATTAACAATAAAAACGCGTAAAAAAACCGCATAGAAACACCGGTTCCATAGCATTTTTTTTTTAAATTACCCACTGTTGTCACATATATCCACTAACGATTTACTATTTGATAAATGACAATATTTGTTGATTTTGTAGTTATATTTTAAATACCTACCCTTTAGCTCCGTTCAGGTATAAATATTATTCTTCATATGAATTTACTATTAGCTTTTAAATTATTATATACCTAACGCACTCCATTTCTTAATGTTAATTGAAACAAAAGCCAAAATGTTAATTGTTCAATGTGTGTTGTTACATAACTTAGGTACATGGCCGGTGTGCAATATAGTGATTGCTACTAATAGTACACCAAACGAAGGAAACTCAGAGGAAAAAACTCGTGTATAAGCGAATTTTGGCATAGTTGTAGGGAATGGTGTTTTAAACCACATACTAAAAGTACTGGTGGTTAGGGGTGGAGCTAACGGGGGGAGAGGGGTGTAAAGGTCCTTATTTTTAATGTTTCGTAAATACCTCTTAAACCGTGGCTTATAGCAGAAAACGTTCTAGTACATAAGTAATCTACATAAAATTCGCTACAAAAAAGATCTAAGTATGTTTCCTCTGGGATCAATGTGTCATAAGATAAGAAAGCAAGAAGACGGACACTAAAGAAATAAGCACAGTTGTTTAAGTAGGTATGGCAAATACAGAATGCTCGCGACAATTCCAAAAGATTTTAATGCTCAATTCCTGACCATATTTAGAGTCTTTAATGTTACATAAAATTTCATGGATTCGGCTTGGTTTCAGAGATAATCAACCTTTTTTACGAAATAAGTTTTTCGACGTAACTCGTCATAAAACTTCTTTTTGATTACAATGCTACCACAATGTGTTTTAATATTACCACACTTTTTGCCTGGCAATTAAAAAATGGGAATAAACTTGACGCAATAACCTGTACCTAAAAAAAATATTAAAATAAATAATTTTAACAAATTGTTGTTATGATAAAAAGTACTGGAAATGTTAAAAGTATGCAAAAAGTCTAAAAAAAAAGATAAAAAAAAAATTTTTTTTGGTGGTATTTGACATTAGGTCTCATAATAATTTTTGTTTGTTTTGATGTCTAGAATGCATAGTTAAAATCTTTTGACGATGATAATGAGAATATTTTAGGTTTAGAAGATAATTAGGAATTCTATTTTTACAAATAAGTATACAGAGCGCGCCCGGGCGCGAGCATTCCAAAAAATTTTAAGTATGCATTCTAGATATCAAAATAAACAAAAATGATTATGAGACCTAATGTCAAATACCACCAAAAAAAAATTTTTTTTTCTCTTTTTTTTTAGACTTTTTGCATACTTTTTAATATTTCCAGTACTTTTTAACACAACACACATTCACATTAAAGACTCTAAATATGGTCAGGAATCGAGCATTAAAATCTTTTGGAATGCTCGCGAGCATTCTGTATGTGCCATACCTACTTAAACAAATGTGTTTATTTCTTTAGTGTCCATCTTCTTGCTTTCTTATCTCATGACACATTGATCCCAGAGGAAACATGCGTACATCTTTTTTGTAGAGAATTTTATGTAGATTACTTATGTACTGGAACGTATTTTGCTACAAGCCACGGTTTACGAGTTATTTACGAAAAATAATAAATAAGGACCTTTACACCCCCCTCCCCCCGTTAGCTCCACCCCTATCCACCAGTACTTTTAGTACGTGGTTTAAAACACCATTCCCTACAACTATGCCAAAATTCGCTTATACACGAGTTATTTCTCCCGATAGGCAACTTTTGGTCTTCCTTAGGTGGGCTATAAACTTACTATTATGCTGTGTTGATTGGACCTTTAACCTTAATTCAACATCCAAAACATGGTCTTTGACCCACTTTTTGTATTTTTTCAAACCAGAATTATTAAGACAAGGAGGCTAGAACACACGACCTACCCTATTTCGGTCAAATTGAGTTTGAACTTGATTTAACTCTTAACATCATTAACACTTATATCAAATATTTTTCATTTGCATGAAACACTACCGTTGAGATATTGAATAATAATATCCGCCCTGAAACTGTATCCGGATTGCTTCCAAATAAAGATTGCAAGGCAAGAAAAATACATGGAACCTGCCTGGTAACTGCAAGCTACAATATCCCTTATGGGCCTCACAATAACGCTGTAAATCGTGGATGTGTTGTTAACTTATCGATATCGGCGACATATCGAGCTGCGTTTGAACGTCACGCGCGCCGGTTGTCGCGGGTCACGCTCCAACAGTAGCCTGTAGAGACGTCAAACCTGATTATAAATATTTATCGATTAGGAATGACCATATTAAGAAGGCGAATTCAACATGTGTCAATCATTTCGGAGTTAATATTACAGCTTGTTTCCTTTCACTGGGAAATTATTGCCGGTACGTAAACAAAGACGCAGAATTACAGTATAGAAAATTTTAATTCAGAATGCATTTTCACTAAATGGTTAATTTACAAAAAAAGAAAAATTTTATGTAATATTACGACTCGTTAATTTCATTCGCTAGCTTAAATGTATAATACAAAAGACATCAACGCGTGTTTTTGCTATGAAGCTTAGACGAAATAGTGTGGACAACATCTTAAATATTATGTTTTTATTATTAGTACTCATAAAATCATTATCAATTATAATGTAGTATAACTGCAATATCATGTTAAAAAATTTCACATTGCGACAATATCTTATATTTACACTGAGCGTTATACGTTCTGAACATTAGCAATTGGTGCATGTCCTGTTCGTATGCCAAACTTTCTCTCCTATTTCTCGTTCATGTGACCAAAGAACATTGCCAACCAATGCATCGACCTATATGTCGAATTCGCGTAAGATTCATGTCTTAATACATTGTTAAAATCTATATACCATATTTATTGGATAGTCGTTGACGTGTCAGTTTTAAGTCGACGTCACTCGTATGTTAAGAATTTTCACAGTAATTGAGCTTCTGATTCTAAAGTCAAAACGACAAAACGACGGTGGAAATACATTTCATGATGACTGAAACAAAACCTTTATTCGTGTATTTGCGTTGTCTTATGTACGACTTCGTAGATGTCCCAGAATCTATCGTAGGTACTCGTATCTCATCCCAGTTCGATATATCCTTATAATGTTCCGCATAATGTATTTATTTCCCTGCTTTAAAATGCACCCCTTTTCAGTTTATCGATGAAGCCTGTATAAGGCCCATGCCTAGTAACAAAGACTCTCGTCCGTGGGAAAATCGCAGGCTTCTTAAAACCTGGTATGTACTCATAATAAATTACCCATTACCAGATTATCCAGTAAAATTATTTTAAACTCATACTTATTAGGAGGTGCTACGTGGGAAACTGAGTGAAATAAACAAGTTGCCTCGTGAGACATAAGTTTCGAGTTGTACCAATAATTTTGCGCAAAGGTTTTTGGTATTTCGCAAGTCTTTGTAAATTAAAAATTGAGTAACGCTGTCATGTTTACTACGTATTTTTGTTATTTATAGATTTTGTCATGTTTTTTGGATTATTAACAATTGTAAATCATTTATTAGTACACTGTGCTTCAAGGGAGGTAAGTACGGAATTACTAACGAGAGTGTTAGAAGACCGACGCCGTAGGCGGAGGGCTTTTAATGACTCAAGTTAGTATTCCGCTTAAATACCGACCGTGATGCATGCAATGTTTTTCATCACACTTGCCGACAAAAAAAAGTTTTAAGACAAAATATTATAAATGACGTACTGACTTTTCTATTACTCCCTAGGGAATTTCACTTTTCTATTACTCCCGCTACGGGCGCAAGAAATGGCGCGCTTAGACAGCAAGTGTGATGAAAAAATATTTATTTACATTCTTTTGAATATTTAGGTAGGTACAATATTTTGTAAAAATAGATATTATGTAAAAATAGGTAGGGCAAGATTTATCTTATTTCTAAAGCTTATTATTCTTATTTATAAATAAATCATCAAAGTGGTACTCATTATTAAATTAAGTAGTAGTTTATTAATATATTATTGTACAGTGTAGCTTTATGAGTTACGAGCCTACCTCATGTCAGGCACTCAAGCAAATTTGCATATCCTTCTCCATTCCTAAATCATATATCGCTCCGGAGGTACTGCAATTCATAAATAGAAGTCATTAGTGCTATCCATAAACCTTAGCAAATGGATTTCCAACAAGCCGGAGTGCCGGGTCCCAACTGGGCTGTATTTCGCTCAAACATCTCAAAACTTCATCTCCGGAGCGGATTCTGAGCTTAAGCGTACCTTACATTTCTCCTTTTATGAAACTTGGTTTATAGTTGGTTGTTGTTGTTGTATTCTGGCCATTTTTTCCGCAACTCGACATCAAACGTGCCTATTTTGCGTAGTCCCAACTCTGGCCCAATACTTGCTGGGGACTTCACATACACCTTTGAATTTCTTCGCAGGTGTATGCAGGTGTCCTCACGATGTTTTCCTTCACCGTAAAGCACTTGTGAATATCAAATGATATTTCGTTTTTTGAAAAACTCATTGGTACGAGCCGGGGATCGAACCCACGACCGCTGCGTAGCAGCCGTGCGTTTTACCGTTCTAGTTGGATAAAGATATGAATTAACATTGCTAAGAGCAGACTTGTGAAAGGGTAACTGAATATTTTAATTTGGCTTTAATTATATAGTTATTTAAATAGTTCTTTAAATTTAAGGATGTATACCTAGATGACGAAGATTATAGCTATTAATACTACCAATACACTTAAATATATCTACATTGTATTTGTCAAACAACATTTATTATATATTATGTATGTATCTAATGGAATAAATGACCGCCAAGAAAAATATATACAAACAAATTTCTTTACATGATGACTGTCCCCATCAGCGTGTATATTATATTTATGATACAAAGTTATTAATAGTCACAATACACTCTTAAATTTGGCATATACCTACATATAAATGAAAAGAAGGACATTTTTTTGTAGATATTCAATGGGTTAAATATGTTTTACATTAAGATACAAGTGCGAAGAAAACTAAGCTCGAAACGAGTGGAGATAAATTTAAGCACGACCGATGGGAGTGCTTTAAATCGACACGAGTTACGAATTTCGTTTTCGCATGTGTATTGTACGACGTTTTTCAGTAATATGGCACTCCGAAGATTTCGACCAGACGTAAATGAGCCTCTTCTCGCACTGACGCCTAAAAAAGGCACCATCTGTACTAAAAATTATGTTCTGGAATAATGCATTTTCTTGTTCTCTTTATGATATTTTTTTTATCTCAAACTTTCTTTCAAAAATATTAAACCAACTCCCAATAACCAAGTTTTTGTATGATTTTCAATAACTGTTGCCCATAACAGTAAACCATTATATTATTGACTGTTTATAATTTATCGACCGCAAACAGCTGTTCGTTTAAAGAAATAATTGATACTTAGTCACTTTATTTTCAAATATATCAATATAGAAAGCAAGATATTATAGACAGCAACTGGTTGTAGTGATTCCTCACTCTTTACCGTCATCTGCTCATGTAGTTTTCGTCCTTTAATTTTGACTTTTCTATAGACTCATTCCCAAACGATATTGTTTGAATATTAAATAACGTTCGTTTTTAATAATGTCGATAACATGCCAATAATGTCTCATTCAATCTGATTTTTTGAGATCAAATTGATGCAGGTATTAGGCACTGGTCTCACCGCGAGCTACTAAGCTATGAACTATGGGCTATAAACACGAACAAAAGACACGCACTCCCGTGTAAATAAAAGAGACACGGCGATACTCGCCCGGCGGTGATAGCTGATAGCTGGGCGAGTATCGCCGTGTCTCTTTTATGGTGAGACCAGTGCCTTAGTCTTTTGCAGTTTTATTCAAACTTTATCGTCCTTTTATTGAGTGATTCAGAAGACTTGATCTGGGTTAACCCTATGCATGCACTCCAGTAGTCGATTGTAAGCTACTTATTCGTAGAAATATTGAAGACATTTTAACATTTAATTATTTTATTGTGATAGAATTATTTATAACATGCATGCTTAATCACTTAAGGGTCGGATAGATGTGGGAAATTTTTGAGATTCTGTCAAATTTCCCCATTTCGCACACACGCGCACTTCACGCACACTACCTCATTTTACCGAGCGGGGTCATTGACCCTTGGTGATTTTTTAATGAAAGCGGCCGAGTTTGTAATTTATCACTACCTCTTTTGAAAAATTACACTTGTCAAAGTACTAGATGGTAAAAAAGATAGAGAGGGATAGATTTTATAAGACTATCCTTGTCTTTTCGAGTCGTCTCAATGCAATGCAAAAGACAGATTTAATATATCGGGCTTGTAACCAATGCGTGTAACAGTATATTGTGCATCAAGGGAGGTAAGTACGGAATTACTAACGAGAGTATTAGAAGCCCGACGCCATTAGGCGGAGGGCTTTTATGACTCGAGTTAGTATTCCGCTTACCAACCGTGATGCATACAATGTTTTTCATCACACTTGCCAACCAAAAAATAAGTTTTAAGACATAATATTATTAAATGACGTACTGGCATTTCTATTACTCCCTAGGGAATTTCACTTTTCTATTACTCCAGCTACGCGCGCAAGCAATGGCGCGCTTAGACAGCAAGTGTGATGAAAAATATTTTTATAGGTATATAATAGTTCTCGCACTAGTGCGGCAAAAATCTGTACTGAAAATGGATTTTCAATACAGATCAATCAATTTGTTACATTCACCATCAGATATATCCGAGCGACCACGGCACTCAAAAATATCTGAGCATGCTAATAGAGGCCTGCTCAGATATTTATGAGTACCCTGGCCGCTCTGCTATATCAGATGGCGACTGTACAGCATCGTATTCTGATTAGGAAATAGTAAGAGAAAATAATCCGCGGAAGAACAAAATTGACTTGGTTCGAGAGTATGCCTGTTTGACCAACTGGTTGTAAGGCAAGCCATTAGTCCACTATAATAAAAAAAAAACTATTTTTTCTGATCGGAACATGATACTGTTGAATATAGGCCCTAAGTATTCACTACCACCAGCTTTTATGAAGCGTAGACATTCAACTTTCCCACTGCTGTGTGCGTCAAACGCACAAGAGTCCACCAACGATTGCACATGCGCAGTGTCAACGACGCACATTTGCGAGTCCATACTAATTTGACATTTACAGAATTCGCTTCGGTGTAATGTTTGGTGAAGTAGTTTCCATGAAAAGCCAAATGAATGGAATTATGCATTACATCTGTATAATTATTATGTGACTTACCAGCAGTTATCAGGTTTTAGGGAGCTTATTTTACTAAATAAAATTCCATTAATTATAAAAATAAAAATGCACATAGGTAAAACATTAAGACTTTTATTATTTATTATACACAATTACAACTGTAAATTGAAGAATTACAGTTAAAAGAAAAAAGTAGATCCTAAAAAAATTATGACATTCACTAATTTAAATATTTGATGTCATAATATAGGTACTAAATTAACAATATCGAAATTTACCAACGCCAGAGGTGGGATTTGGAGCCTCGTCCTTAGTTTTGCGGCTGTTGCCTAAACCACTCCACACTCCAGTGGTTTAAGCATTGGCCACGAAAGCTGAGGACGTTGGGTTCAAATTCCACCTCTGGCGTTGGTAAGCTTCGATATTTTTTCTGTGGTATATGGGATCAAATATTTAACTTTATATAGGTACATCGTAGTGTGACTACCTACTTAAAAAAATAACTTAAAAAAATAACATTTCGTTGAGATATTATTGCAGTCTGTTTTTTTTGGCGGCATCGGAAATAGAATATGCTGCTACTCTTTCTCACCACTCTCAAACTGTGTTTTGAGTTGCCAAATATAATTTAGGAGTAAAACCAGGCATTTTAAATTTAGAAGTAAGCACTTCCTAATGAGAAAATCCTAATCCGATAGACATCATAGCTGAAACATCATTATGGTTTACATCCATACTATCATCGCTGAGCGTTCATCAGAATTGACATTAAATTTCTCTTGCACATTTCACACCGAAAATTGAATTTCGAGTGCAATCCCTTTCATTTTTCAGATTTAATTTTCATATAAGAAAAAATACATCCAAATTATGGGCCATGATCATTGATCTTAGCTAATTGATCCAGAAAATATTGTACATTAATTATCCGTCGCCCTGTAATTGGACTATTTACATGACTAGTACCTTTCTCTATAATAAATTCATGCTCTTCCTCTGGCAGCTCCTGGTTCCTATAATAAAAGAGTCAGATAAGTTATATTATTAGTCAGCCTTCTCCGTAGCCTACTTAGTAGTGAATGTGCCTACGATGCTGGAAGATCCGGGTTCAAATCCCAGCGAGGGCATTAAATATTTGAGTATTTATTATCAGTATTATCACAACTACAACTGTAAATGGAGGGCAATGGAGAGGGCTATGCTAGGAGTCTCTCTGCGTGATCGGATTAAAAATGAGACCATCCGCAGCAGAACCAAAGTAACCGAAATAGCTCTCCGAATCGCTAAACTGAAGTGGCAGTGGGCGGGGCACATTGCGCGTAGAACCGATGGCCGTTGGGGCGGGAAGGTTCTTGAGTGGCGGCCACGTACCGGAAGGCGTAGCGTGGGTAGGCCCCCCACAAGGTGGACTGATGACCTGGTGAAGGTCGCAGGAGTCCGCTGGATGCGGGTGGCGCAGGACCGGTCATTGTGGCAATCTTTGGGAGAGGCCTATGTTCAGCAGTAGACTATCATAGGCTGATGATGATGATATGATGATAAATTTCATAAATCCTGAACTATTATACATAGATAGTCTTCTAGAAAGGTTCACATGGAGGGAAAGTACCTTAAATATCATAGATAAGGTCAATGCGGGTAAGACCGTCTATCAGGAAAGTCCGTCCACCAACTGATTTCCGATCCTAATTGAACAGTATAAGACGCATATGACGGACTTTCCTTCAAAATAAAATATGCCGGACTTAGCCGCACTGACCTCAGCATAATTTTACTGAAAGAAGATTCCTTTTATTTTTAAAACTAAATAAAACAGCATTCATTTTTTTTTTGAAAAACAATTGTATGAAAAAAAAATATCGCGAGGTCGGAGAAAAAATACCTTAATTATTGTAAATGAACATCTTACTGAAAGAAGACATTATTTCGATTTACAAAAACAAGTTGAATTGCATTTTGAATTATTTCATGGTTAAACCGGGAATCGAACCCGCTACATTCGAATCGGAAATCCAACCCGCAAATGTATGATATCACATACGTAGGATGCCCTGAAAATTTCGGGAATTTAATACTTAGGAACGTATATTTGACATGTGTTATACCTCTTTCTTACAAGCATAGTCTCATTATTCTAAAACACTGGCCACTTAGAAAAAAAAAAACAATGTCCGATTTTCAATTGTTTTTTAAAGTCGTTGAGTCGCTGGTGAAAATGGAGCTGTCCCGCGAAAGTTTTAGAGCAATGATTTATTATGACTTTAAAAGTGGATTAACACAACAACAATGTGGAGACCGATTAACTATTGCTTTTAGTAGTGAAGCACCTTCAAAGACGACCATATACAGGTGGTAAAAGTACTTTTATTTCATTAAAATGCGTATTTTTTCCGATTCCCGAAACTATCAGGGCAACCTACGTAGCTAAAATTCATTGGCCGTGTGGTGACGGCAATAAGAATACATTTGTCACCACCCCAACTCCTCCTGCGTGTGTCGTAAGAGTCGACTAAAGGATTGAAGTGTCACTGACCATTATTTGATAAAAGATTGATGATGGGCAGCAGCGTCATCATAGTGGACACATTACTGCGATCGCCAATCCGCTTGCCCAGCGTGGCGATTATGGGCATTTGCTTCCTAATGCGTCCACACGCGTAATTAAAAGGAGAGGCCTAAGTCCAGCAGTAGACTATCATAGGCTGATGATGATGATATGATGATAAATTTCATAAATCCTGAACTATTATACATAGATAGTCTTCTAGAAAGGTTCAAAATGGGGTTAAAATCCAAAAACCAAAAAAAAATCACATACCGACTTTTGTAGCTGTGCCTACGTTATGTACGTATGCTTACAAATATTGCAACGATTAATTGAACCAGATTTTGGTGGGCCGATTGTGGTGAGAGGAGAAGTATGCTTACTTAACTTCGATAACAATACAATAGATGAACCTGACCTGATGAAGAATTGAAAGATCTATAGGCCCAATTGAGCTGAAATTTAGTATGCCTTTGGTGACAAAACTACTGTAAGGTGTAACAGTGCGGGTTTGATGAGGAGCTGGAGGATGATCATAATATACTGTATGATTATTATTACATCTTATTGTACTTCATTCTTAGAAATCGATAACTAGCAGAAAGCTGTGTCCTTACACATTGTCTGAGGCGGTTTCATTTGCCAGAGGAATTCCGTTGCCCTATTTAATGGGATAGACTCGTTGACTGCGTTTCATCAGTAGGATCGCTTGCTCTAAAACAATAAATCGTCCATTATAGTCCGTGGGCTAGTCGGCCTGAAATTAGAAAACGGTATAATTTGGGGGTACCAATTGTCCTTTTTACAGTAGTTAGACATATTCATAAGGATGTTAATAAAGTATGATAGACATCTCAAAGTGGTAGCTAATAGGCATACGGGCTATTTCAAGATTTCCGTTGTATGACAGGTATGGTTAAAATTATGAGGTACAAATTTTCCTTTTCACGGCTGTTAGGTAAGCTTATAAAAACGTCAAAAATGCAAGATTACCATTTATAAGTGCTACCTAACAAAAATGGTGGCCAATGAAAGATGGTGGATCTCAAGTTTTACAAAATCAAGTATATTTCGAGATCTATTAAATATATCTAATTACTCTCTTGAACAAAATTAAAGGCATATCTGTAAGCTTTATATTTTGCATACACACCATATTGCTAAAACTAACCAATAATTAATTATGACCAAATTTATGAAAATTTCGTGATTTTTATTTTTTTTGTGTCGTGTTTTTACATAGTAGTCATGACGCTAGAAAAATTAAATATTATTTTAAAGATAGTATATTTAATAAGCTTTAATTTGATGTATATAACTTGTTGGCGGTATTAAAAAAAAGACCCGTAAAAAATATTTAAATGAATTGTAGTCATAATCCACCGTATACTTAGTGATTTAAGAGGCGATGGAAGTGCCACTCGTAAATAATAGTGCTTATTTCAAATAACCAAGATTGAAAAATATAAAAAAAATCGCCTCGTAAATCACTAAGTATACGGTGGATTATGACTACAATTCATTACTACTATTGGACTATTAATTCTATAATTCATTTAAATAATTTAATAGGACGATTTATAGTGTCCATAATGTAGCCAAGATGACAAAAACGGAAACCATATAGATTCGTCATGGCCGTCTGTCATAGACGATTTACTCTCAAACTGTAAGTAGGTACTACTAGAATAGGAGATCTGGCTTCAGGGGTAATTCCGCCAAAAACCAAGTACATTTTCTTTAGGTAATCTTCCGCGTCTTTTTAACATACTATAAGAGTAGAGAAAAATCCAAGTAGATTTTTTGTTGATCTTGAACAGAAACAGAATCGATTGGCATAAAAAAAAGTTTGTCAAAAATGACCATTTTTTCGCACTTATCTATTGTTTACACACATACAGGGTTGAACTTATTTTTGGGTCAGTGAGGACAGCTACCAGATCCAGAGTAGCTACGCGAAAATGGTCTTAGAACACCTTCCTTCGATTTTAAATTAATGAAAATTGGCGTTTACAGATTTTGTAAAAAACATACAGGGTGCGAGAAAAAAAATTGTCACATTTGACAAACTTTTTTTATACCTATCGATCCAGTTAATGCTCCAAGACCTGAATTACGCAAGCCTTCAAGTTGGACTTCATATGAATCGCACAAAGACTCAGGTGATGACTAACGGCACGAAACGTAGGGTCGAGGTAGACGGGCAGACGATACATTATGTCGATGAGTATTTATGATAGTCTACTTGGGCCAGCTAGTCTCTTTCAGCAAGGAAGTTTAGCGCCGAGTTCAAAATGCCTGGAAGAGCTACTGGTCCATGAAAGAGCTAATGAAGGGCGACCTTCCAATGTCACTGAAGCGCAAACTAGTCGACATGTGTATCCTGCCCGTCCTAACCTACGGTGCCCAAACATGGTCACTCACTGAAAGTCATACGTCCAAATTGAAGGTCTGGCAGCGAGCAATGGAGCGCAGCATTTTAGGTGTAACGAGGATGGATCTGGAACACTACGCCGCGCTCCAAAACACGCATAGCTGACGTGGTGAAAATACTGCCAGGCTAAAGTGGGATTGGGCCGGCCACGTCTACCGCATGCATCCAGAAAGGTGGGTTATTACAGCCACCAAGTGGATGCCGCAAACTAGGCGGGGACGAGGCAGGCCCAGGCGGAGATGGCGGCACGACTTGGACGCCTTCGCCAACAATTGGCCAGACTTGGCACCGTACCGGGAGCTGTGGAGATCTGAGGGAGAGGCATTTGCCCAGCAGTGGGACACGTCTACCAGCTAGAAAAAAAATCGATCCGGTCTATTTTCAGGATCAAAAGCTTGTATAGACCCAAAAAAAAATTTCGGCTAGAAAAACCGCAAATCGAGATTTAAAATTCCCAATATTCCCATACAAATTGTATGAATGTTAAAAAAAATTTTTTTCACGCTTAATTTTTTTTATGTCAATCGATTTCATTCGTGCCACATGTCACATTTTTTTGCTCCCATACAAGCTTTTGATCCTGAACAGAAACAGGATCGATTGGCATCAAAAAAAGTTTATCAAAAATGACAATTTTCTCGCAACCTGTATGTTTTTACCAAAATCAGTAAACGCCAATTTTCATTAATTTAAAATCGAGGAAGGTCTTATAAGACCATTTTCGCGTAGCTACTCTGGATCTGGTAGCTGCTCACTGACCCAAAAATAATTTCCACCCTGTCTGTACACGGTGTAACGTCAGCATTCCGAAAGATTTGTTCACAAATGTTTGTTCCTTGGTCGTGGCTGTGTATGTATCTAAGTATCTATACGTATTTATCTATTATACAGGGTGGTCCAAACCTTGACGTCAAAAAATTTTTTTTAGGTTCCCTACGTCATGGGCTATCAGAATATACCCCATGTATGTTAGCCGATTTTTTGTAGTTTTCGAGTTATGAATTTTTGAAAAATTTTTTTTTGAGAAATTCTGTAATGAAGGAATTTATTGATAAAAAAAAACTATTGAGTTTTTTTAATATTTTCTTTTTGTAAAAGTATTACTACAAATAAAGCTTTTACCGACAAAAAAATTTGCGTCCTCACTTTGATACAAGTAGGATAAAAAATACCAAATTCAAAATTTTACGTTAAAAATGCATCAAAATAGCATTAATGTACGTAAATAAAAAAAATAAAACATATCCCAAGGATTTTTGGTAATGTAAAGACTGCCCTAGACCTTAAAGCTTCGTAAAAGCAAAAAAAAGTGATACTTAATAATGAGGATTTTTCGGAGTAGTCGGTCAAATAAACTTAAAAAAACTTAAAATTTTAAAGTAGTAAAAAATGACTTGAATAACTACACAAATTGAGTTTTCGTGGTATTTTCTGTCTTTGTTTATTGATAACAACAACAAAACAGACGAAATTTAACTTTATTTTTAAATTAAAAATTTAGAAGTTTTTTTTAAGTTTATTTAACCGACTACTCCGAAAAATCCTCATTATTAAGTATCACTTTTTTTTGCTTTTACGAAGGTTTAAGGTTAGGGCAGTCTTTACATTACCAAAAATCCTTGGGATATGTTTTATTTTTTTTATTTACGTACATTAATGCTATTTTGATGCGTTTTTAGCGTAAAATTTTTAATTTTGTATTTTTTTTATCTTACTTGTATCAAAGTGAGGACGCTAATTTGTTTGTCAGTAAATGCTTTATTTGTAGTAATACTTTTACAAAAAGAAACTAGTTAAAAAACCCAACAGTTTTTTTTTATTAATAAATTTCATCATTCCAGAAATTCTCAAAAAAAAAAATTCAAAAATTCATAACTCGAAAACTACAAAAAATCGGCTAACATACATGGGGTATATTCTGATAGCTCATGACGTGAGGAATCTAAAAAAAATTTTTTGACGTCAAGGTTTGGACCACCCTGTATATATCGTCGCCTGGTACCCACATCACAAGCCTTAATTGAGTTTACCGTGGGACTAGGTTGATTTGTGTAAGATGTCCCAAGATATTTATTTATTTATTTATTTATTATTTATTTTAATGCTGGATTCCTGACCATATTTAGAGTCTTTAATGTTATTTAAAATTTCCTGGATTCGGCTTGGTTTCAGAGATAATCAACCTTTTTTCGAAATAAGTTTTTCGACGTAACTCGTCATTTAACTTCTTTTGGATTACAATGCTACCACAATGTGTTCTAATATTACCACACCTTTTGCCTGACAATCAAAAAATACGAATAGACTTGACGAAATAACCTCTACCTAAAAAAAACAATTGAAATAAATAATTTAAACAAATTGTTGTTATGATAAAAAGTACTGGAAATGTTAAAAAGTATTCAAATCGGCCTAAAAAAAAAAGAAAAAAAAATTTTTTTTGGTGGAATTGACATTATTAGGTCTCATAATATTTTTTGTTTATTTTGATGTCTAGAATGCATAGTTAAAATCTTTCGCAATGCTCGCGTAACACCGTGTATATTATATACCTATAAAAAAATAATACTTATACCTGCAAATGGAAATAATAGGGGTTTATATACCTACCATTTGCGGGTTGTAACGCACATACCTTATTTTATTTCTTGGTATAGACGACGTCAGTGTTCGTTTATTTCTTTTGTTCCCCATTTGAACAAAGCTGAAAACTTAGGAAAAAAGTGTTAAAAAATCATAAGAAATCAAAAGACTTCATTCAAGAAAGACCAACCAACCGAACGAAATAATAGTAAAGGGTCATTTCAGATAAAATCAACAAATCGGGTGTGCTGCATGGTTTCTAATTTGAAAGAAAAAAATTGAGGGAAAGGGCAAAACTTGGAAACTAAAGGATAAAAAAGAAAACTGATGGTGGTTAAGCACTTCTGCCACCATGAAGTATATCCTCAATATTTTCATTCAAATCAGAAACTTTCTCCTGTTCCTCGCTATAGTGGGGGAAAAGTTACACACGGGTGCAAATGTATTTTACTTCTCTTAAGTTAAAACACTTACTACGCTCAGGTTTCTATTTTAAAACCACTCGCTTCGCTCGTGGTTCAACTATGGAATCCTTTCGCTTGCTCGTGTTTCAATTTCATGCTCGCGGGTAAAATACAACTTTGCACCCTTGTATAACAAATAACTATTTCTTTATAGAAGATTGATGATGAGCAGCAGCAGCACAGCATCGTCACAGTGGACAAATTACTGCAATCGCCAACCCTTTTGCCCAGCTTGGCGATTATGGGCATTTACCTTCTAATGCTGCAATACGCATAGTTAGCAGAATCACCTTGTATGTTATTCTATCAATTTATCGGCCGGATTAATATGTACACATTTCAGTTGCAAATTTCTAATTCTAACGGTCACTCAGTTATGCTGCGGATAGACAGACAGATAGACAGACAGACAGACAGACATAGCGAAACTAAAAGGGGTCCTAGCTTACTACGGAACCCTAAAATCTCGTGTCGATTTAAAACACTCTTTTCAGTCGTGTTTTATTTTATCGCCAACCATTATTTTTTTCACATTTGTATCGTAATGTCATCATCATCATCCATCATCATCATCATCATATCAGCCGAAAGACGTCCACTGCTGAACATAGGCCTCTCCCAAAGATTGCCACAATGACCGATCCTGCGTCACCCGCATCCAGCGGACCCTGGGGCAAGAAAACCTAGCGGTTAATTCCGAAAACGTTAACTTACAAAAAAAACTCTCTTTTGTAACCCGATTTTTTTTATAGACCTATTCAACAATACCCCATACTATAAGATTACAGCAAAATAAAAAAACATCCCGACTTTACTTATAGGGGAGGTGCCTGAATAATTTTTTATATATTTTATTCTACCTCTTTTTCGGTGTGACTGATATGGAGGTATACTTACCTGTACCAAATTGCAAATTTCTTATACTAACGGCCTATGAGCTATGCTGCGGACAGACAGACGGAGAGACGGACAGACGGACATGGCGAAACTATAAGGGTTTACCACGTAACCCTAAAAAGGTTGGAATTAATTTTGGGTTAATGGCCTAAATTGTTGCACATAATATATAGGTATTTTGTCGTGTTTTGCCGAAATTGTTGATCCTAACTTGGTTGTTCCTAAATATCGTTTGTCCTAATGATTTTTGTGTCTAATGTGTATGTATCGAATAATAATTGTGCATAATTGTGATGGTCCTACTATTTAATGTACTAATACTAACTACTTTAAACGAACGACCTTTAAAAAAATATTTTCCTTAAACTTAACCCTCCCTTAAACCTCCCAACCCTGTTGTCCAAAGAATTTTAGTCATCAGACCTAGGAACCGGTCGACGAAGCCCCGCGCGGGACTTCTATTTCTGATCTAAGGGATAAAAGGTACCTAATGAACCTATCCAGGTTAGAGTAGGGGAGGTACAGATTTATTATTTTCTAATACAGGGGGCTTAGCCCCCGAGCCCCCCTTGTGGGACGCTTCGTTCCCCGACGCCCCTTTTTCGGGTTTACAAGAATGAGGATGGGTAAACAATTGATTAAAAATACTTAAGTATTTTATAGACTAAGCCTTTCTCTCCGCCTTTCCTAGAAACCTTACCATTCCAAGTCGGTGTTACCCTGGCTTATCATCATCATCATCATCATCAGCCTATGATAGTCCACTGCTGGACGTAGGCCTCTCCTATTAACTATGCGTATAGACGCAATAGGAGGTAAATGCCCATAATCGCCACGCTGGGCAAGCGGATTGGCGATCGCAGTAATGTGTCCACCATGATGACGCTGCTGCCCATCATCAATCTTTTATCAAATAATGGTCAGTGACACTTCAATCCCTTAGTCGACTCTTACGACACCCGCAGGAGGAGTTGCGGTGGTGATAAATGTATTCTTACTGCCGTCACCACACAGCCATCTTACTGCCATCACCACACAGCCTGGCTTATTACTTAAACATTATTTTAAACCATTCACCATATTGTTGATATGTTTTTAGGGTTCCGTAGCCAAAATGGCAAAAACGGAACCCTTATAGATTCGCCATGTCCGTCTGTCCGTCTGTCCGTCTGTCCGTCTGTCACAGCCAATTTACTTGGAAACTATAAATGCTACAGTAACGAAATTTGGTAAGGGTATGTGTTGTATGAACCGCTACAGGATTATGATACTAAATTGTAAAAAAAACCATTGGGGTGGGGGCCCTCCATACATGTAACTGGGGGATAAAAAAAAATTTTTAGTTGTATATAAGCGTGTGGGGTATTAATAGAAAGGTCTTTGAAAATGATATGAAGGTTTATACATTTCATTTTTATTTAAGCAAATCATTTTCGAGATATCAGCTCTCAAAGTATGAAAAATGTGTCCCCCCCCTTTATTTTTTAAACTACGCAATATAAAATTCTAAAAAAAATATATGTTATGCACATTAATAAACTCTATCAACGATTTTTGGTTTGATTAAATTACCTCCTATAGTTTTTGAAGTAGGTTGATTTAACTGTATTTTTTTAATAATAAATTGATAATGGTACGGAACCCTTTGCGCGCGAGTCCGACTCGCACTTGGCCGGTTTTTTTCAATGAAATTTCGGACATAACAATTGTAGACGCAAAGAAAATTTACTGTTTGAGCAGTAGGAAACAATGAACATTATGATTATTAAACTTTAGGTAATTCGACGTTCGAGTAATCAATATTAGGATAAATATAGTGTAGGTGTTTTAAATGTGTATGCGCAAAATAAAGTAGGCTAAGCGAGTAGTATGCCATTTAACACTATGCCAAACATTCTCGGCCAAAAAATTTTAGGACAATCGACGTTATGCGACACGTCAGGCACCCCTTAATTTTATCTTAAAAATATACTCTTCAGACAAAGTTTCGATTTAAAGACATTTTTTTTGTACACTTGTTTGACGGTGAACACTGTCACCGGCGTCGAAAGTGTTAAGGGATAAATATAAAAAAAAAACGCTGAAATCGATTTGTCTTATTTTTTATCAGCAGTTGGAATACGACGTATCAAGTCGCTATCTTTCAAATCACACTATTTCCATACAAACTTTCAACTACCTTTTAACCACTTTAGGCTTTACATTTTATAAAATGGTTTCTCATTTTGTATACAAATAATTATATAAGTAACCTTCTGTAAAGATGCCATCTTTCTAGCGCTAGTAATTTACACTAAATTTATTGTCTACCTTAGTCTCCTTAAACAAAATCTACACCCCTACTTAACCCTCTCAATCATGAAATTTCCCTGCACTCTGATATATTATTGCTTTTTTCGTATTTTACTTAGTAAATCTCCTACAATGTTTTAGGTCTCCAATCGTAACTTTGCATCCCCTTGTTATAAAAATACTTTTATAGGAATTATCATAGCTTAAAGTTACTTCAACCCAATAAAAATTGTAATCCCCTTTTAACCTTTAAGAAATGATTAAATTAAATTTCTTGTACTCTTGTAAAATACCTTATTAATACTAAAGTTTCAAGTTCCTAAATTAAAATAAATTTGGATCCCACCTTTGCACTCTTATCTTACCAGAAAAAAACAGCTTATACACGAAGTTTGACATTGTCATTCAAATGAACAATAAATTGAGTCTCTAATTGTTTACATTTATTTTTACCAATGTATAAAATACGCAATAGAATGTCGAATTTACAAGAATATGTTTGTAATTTACCATTTTTGGAGTTACCTACGTCACATAAACGTGTACGAGTATTTGCTCGTGCTATAATCAAAACATAGTACCTACCGAAAAAAAGCAACATTATTATTAGGTACATACTTTGTTTGTGCAATATGCAATGCATATTCACAAACAAAGTCATTCATTCGTTCATTCATTCATTCAATGCAACACGGAAGTTACCTCTTACCTACATGTATCCTAGGTACCTACTCGTAATGTAGGCACGAGGTTAAATAAAAACATTTAAATGTATGCAAGGTACCTACGTCATTTTTGCAGTTACTATTAAGAACAGGAACTCCCTCGGTTCACCAAGGAGCAGTTCATGACAGCCTTCGTTACCCTTCTGCCACTGACGACGACGACTGCGACTGGTCTGGTGACGTGATATGATTAAATCTTGTTATCCACATTGTAATCCACACTCCTTTTTTTATACTTTAGAACAACCTGTATATTAGCAGCTCCTGAGGTAATAAAAAACCGGCCAAGAGCATGTCGGCTCATGCTAGGGTTCCGTACTTTTCGGATATCTCTGAAAATATTGACTTTAGAAAAAAACTTTGTTTGAAAATCTCTTATTTTTTTCAAAGACCTCTTCAACGATGCACACTATAGGATTACAGCAAATAAAAAAATCATTCACACTTCACCAGGTTAGGCATCCGAATTTTTTTTTCTATTTTTTATTTTACCACTTTGTCGGCATAATTAATATTATATATATCTGTACCAAATTGCAGATTTCTAGTACTAACGGCCACTGTGCTATGCTGCGGACTGACGGACAGAGCAAAACTATAAGGGTTCCTAGTGTACTACGGAACCCTAAAAAGGCACAATAGTATGAAACCTCTTTTAAAGAGTAGCTTACATAAATACTCTACATTTATCAGTTCCCTTAATTCCTTAAGGGTTAAGGAACCTACCATCTAAACTGGTCTTTGTCCAGAACTTGCTCCATAACATACACAATCAATCAGAAATATCTGCCAAAAGTGAAACACGTGTCGTTAAGGGGTTCCGTTCTGGTCTTTATCAGCAGTTCCACCTACTCACATTAAAATGCATAAATGATAATGCTTGATGTTTAAATGACAATACAGAATCCTAAGGTTCCTAAGGAAACACCCCATCAGAACTGGTATTTGACAATACCATGACATTACACGACCATCTTCATTGCTTAAAATGCATAACCAGTTACACACATCATACAAAACACCAAAGTATTCCGAAGTTCCGTTCTAGCCTTCATCGGCAGTTCCACTTCCCTAAGTAATTACTTATGCGTGTGGATGCATTAGGAGGTAAATGTAAATCGCCACTTCAATCCCTTTTTCGACTCTTGTGACACCCGCGGGAAGAATTGGGGTGGTGACAAATGTATTCTTACTGCCGTCACCACACGGTATTTGTGTACACAAACTATATATCAGTAAATACTTCTTACTTATACTACAAATATAAAAAATGTAAAGATTACTTACTCACTCTTTACGTCCTGCTTAATATAGACTCTGAAACAACCAGTAATATGTCAAACGTTTATCTACCAAAAGAAACATCTCAGAAGATGAGAGAAATTGTCTCAGTTCAGTGGATAAAAATCTAAATGGTACACTATACTATAAACGACTAGTATTAAAACTCTAAATGTCATACGAATAAATTTAGAGCTTATCAGTTTTCATATTTTTATTTCAAAAATAATTTACGTTCAATATTGAATGTACTGAGAAGATGCGGCATATACTTTCTTACCAAGAAATCGTGGCCGCAGAAATCGCAGTGGCGATGAGCACAGATTTCATTCCACAAATCAACCATAATTTAAAGACTCGTATCACTTTGAATATGTATACCTACTAATATAATTATATAACAAACATATTCTATCTTTCTTATTATTATTGTAACTAAATCGACATTCTATCGTTTTGACTTCTAGCCGTCACATTTGTTTTCAAATGACGTATTTTATTGCCAGAGTATAGAAAATAAACTCCATTACACCAAATCGTATCCGTAAACTTTTTTCATTTTTAATCGTTTTTGCGAATGTAACTTATACGTGTTCGGTAGTATTGAGTTTTATTCAGAATCAGTTGTTATAGTTTTCTTGTGTTCCGTCATAAAAATAACAAGAAACTTAAATAAATGATGGGGTTCGAAAGAATTTCTTCGTTCTGATTTTCCCTACTTATTTAAAGATACTTTGAGTACTGGCATCCCTTGGCGTATATGTATATGATTTTATGTCATTTTAAATGTCAAAAAGAGCTGTCAACGGGAGCGATTTGGCGTGCGTCCGACCTCGAGGAGGCGCTCGCGCCATCTGAGTCAAAATAGAATTTTGACTCGTGTCGCCATTTGTATGGAGAATAAACATAATTTTAAATTAAGGATTAAATTTCTCCGTTGTCTTTAAGAGGAAAAATATGAATATGCCCTGATGCACTAATTCAGTTATCTGGCTTTTAAATTAACACGAATATTTTATGCCCGTTAAAGAAAAATATGCATTGCTTCGTGTTCGAAAAATATGCAATTTTTTGATTTTTCGTTACATTTAGAGCCGATTTCTAGGAAATTCATGTAAATATAAAATATAATATCAATTGGAGCCTCTGCACGGGTTCTTTCTGAATAAGCTCATGTAAGAAATATGTTTGTAGAGTTACATTTACTTAACAAATTCTTTGTTCGAAAATAGGTCTAAAACGACAAAATCGGGAATCCGACCCTTAACAAGAAGTAAAATAATAGCAAAGTTTTCGTTTTCTCTTAATCACGATGCGGGACTATATATTACCATTAATTTTATAGTAGTATTGGGCCTGCTCACATCTTGTAAATCACCCTGTAATCCCCGTATAAAATAATCATTGAAGAGTTCAATTAAATAACGACTTTAATTAAATAACGTCTTCTATTAGCTTTTCTTTGATACTAATTACGCTTGCAATAAAGCATAGCCAACTCGTCACGTTACGTAAGTTCAGTAACAACATAAAACATAGAAATACGAAGATAGACTTGCCTAAATATTTGACTATTGGAAAGAGTTCCTATTATAAATTCTATGAAGACTATTTAAGCAAGCTTGTACTTAAGTCTCCTGTTGGAGTTAAAACACGCACTGAAATGCATAACGCACTCGAATAAACAGTCTCATTACAAAGCCAACCTCTATCAAGACATTAACTAACCGAATAAGGCTTCATCGGGCCATTTGCGAGTCTAAGTTCAGTTCTGCAGCAAATCATAACGAGTAGCTAATAGTACTGTCAGCGGTATGGGAAAGGCGGTTGTACCACGTAGTGTATGTGACCGGTGTGTACCAAATCCGGTCGCATATGCTACTGCAGCGCTAAAAGAGGTATGGGTTTCATTTTTATATTATTGACCTGCATAGTTAGGTGTCATTCTTTATGCGAGAGGTTACGTTAAAATGGCGTTGTTTAGTATGTTTGCATCAGGCATTAGTATAAAATGTGAAAACAGATTTTAGTCGGACGAACCACCCACTTTTCAGAGTTATTGCAATATCTCGTTGGCGGAAGTAATGGTAAGCTAAGCCTAAGCGTACCTCATAACCTATAGTTACTGCTCCAGCGGTGCCTTTCGTGTGTTTTAAATATCTATCGAATTAGTTAGACACCTGATCATAATCAGGCGGTAAATTAAACTGTGGTCGAAGCTGATTATTCTGTTTAGCACATGCATGATGTACTGAAAACCCTTTAAATAATGCCGTAACTAGTTGAATAATATTTAATAATAAAAAAAATATTTAAATTTTCTTGATATTTTATAACAATATAGCATTATCATATTTGACAGCCACTCGAGTACTTCGCTCTAGTGTCAGGAATTCGTCTTACATTCCCTAATTACGATCTAAACAAGCATCTATCCTAATTTAGATCGTCCATTATAGTTATGAATACGAGTATGATTTATATCGCGCGCCGACGCAGCTGCGCGGGACAAAGCCGTGTGCGCATTCCCACATTACTTACCGAAATGACTTATAGACTAAGGAACTACGAATCATATGGACTACGAATTCAGTTTAGTTGTAAATGAGATAGCTTGTCAGTCCCGTAAGCAGATAAAAATATCGCTAACCATGCCTGTTCACAAGTTTGCCGTTAGAACTAATAAAAATGGGCAATACGTTTGAACAATCGTTCTATAATAGACATATAAAACGTACGTAATTTGAAATATGTAGTAGATATTCAAAATAAATAGCGGTTGTTATTTATATAGGTACATAAATATCCCCATTAAAATATAATCTATCAACTTGCAAAAATGAAACCTTTTACACATTTATATATAATATTATAATCAAGTGAATCTCTTCAGAAACCTTATTTGATTTTTTTTTATATTTCTAGATCCACCCTCATACCTATCTCAACGTGGTCTCTAAAATGTGCGTCCATTATTTTTATTGGTCTATGCCCTCAACTACGCTTTCATCGCGTGCGTTGTGTTTCTGTCAGTAGTTCCAAATATAGCAGCGCTGACTGGTAACAAGTTTATAAACTTTCAGCAAGTGTACAATACTTGTCAGTTCATGCCACGGTCATACGTAACTTAAATAACGAATTAATCATAATCATACAGGCATAAATATTAAATAATCATAGCAGGCACTATACTGGTAACGCTTGTGATGGCAACCCCTTACTTATTTTTACAGTAACGATTTGTCAAATGAATATATTCCACGCAATGGTGTCAGATGTCTCTTTGTTTTATGGGAGAAGATACGATTGAAAATTTTAGCAGTCTAATATACATGTACTTAGGTACTTATATTTAGGTACATGTGCATTGTATCAGAACAAAATACACCGATATTTTCCGGTGCTTAACAATCTTAGCTTGGTTTCTTGCAACTGCTATATTGAATGTATTACTTTTATTTGATTTTCTATTCTCGGCTTTCTTATATCTTACTGTCCCACTGTCAGACTGTCAAGTACAAAACTATTGACCTCTCCAGTTTCGTAGGAACCTGCAAGAATCAATAGAATCGGTCAGATTCATCTGATAACGGTTGAATGGATTCTATCTCATCTAGTGTCACGTCGAACTGACAATGGCTAGTCATGGCGGTTCCTGAGGCTTTGACATGATACCTGTTCAGATACTTCTACGTATTTTGAGTGACAATATCTTTATTTGTTTTTACATTGCGACAGGTGTATTTTAGTTCATGAATTTCGCAATAAAATTTTGAAAGTTCAATTGCATGAATTCATTCTTTTCATTTATTCAGCCACAATTCAGATAATTTAATTTCATTTAAAAAAATACACAATTATAACAAACAACATCACAAAATACTATAATACTAATCTAAACTTAACTAAAGAACCTAAAAACTAAACGAATTAAAGCACCAATCAATCAAATAACCCACCCCGTAACATTCCCGGTGCAAAGGTGCCTAACAAACTAGCGGCATTTCCGCGCTGGACTGCAATAGCAAGCCTCTGCACCAGGAATGATCCGGAGCGGGGATCATGGCCTCGTTCTTGGAGACGACGCCCCAACTCCCCAAAGAAAGTCTTGGCTTCCGCGCACCAACAGCCCGTGGTTTCGACCGCCAGAGGGACAAACAAATAACCAGTCAAGCCCGAATATTTATCCCTCTTCAGCATTGCCGCTTGCTCGGCTGCAGCACCCGCCAAACGCATCGTGCGCCCAAGGTGAGAGACCGCAAAAGTGCTCACACAAGTGGCATCCCATAAAAGGCACTTTCCTTTCTCCCACGGCACCAGCGTCAACCCGTCCGGCCGCTTGCCGTCCGACCGGCTAAGACCGGGCGGCTCTAGGACACAAGGGACATTGGCCGAAACCAATGCTCTCCGAACCAAATCATTTAAGGAATGGTGCCGTGGGAACCTGCCTGCGCACCGACGACAACTCAGGGCGTGGTGCCCGCTGCTTTCCACCATAGAGCCGCAAATGCAAAGATGAGGCTGGCAAACATCGCAGCCCAGGCGGAAAGCAACGGCCACCCGTAAAGCGTCGTTGTCCAGCAGGGTACCAAAGTGAGGGGAGGGGAGAGCGTGCAACCAAGCACCTGATTCCGGGCAAGCAACCGCTTTAAGCCTGGCTAGATCGGCACCAACGGCGCTCTGCAGCAACCCCTCAAAGACTCGCTTCACCCCTACCTCGTCCCACAACCGTTGCCGGTACGGCTTTTCGAGCACAGATACGCCCGGGTTGAGAGACTCCCAGGCCACCAGAGCATCGGCAGCGAAGGGAATGGCAGCCTTGACACCATCTAAAGATAGAATATTAGTAACAAGCTCCACCACCCCCGCCGCCGACGCCAAGAAGGCCGGAAGGCTCACATCCCGCACGCGTCGAATACCCAGCCCACCACTCCGGATTGGTAACGCAGCCAAATCCCACTGGGCCGCATCCAAGCAGACATTCAGCAAGCACTCCGCGGACTCTTTTAACACAAGGTCAAAAGAATCCACGAGCGCGGGATGCAGCCAGACTGGAACGGTTCGCAGAAAGTACATAACCTTGGGTACAGCAAAACAGGACCTCAGCAAAGTGAGCGCCACATGAGCCGAGAGCTGCTTCAGCCTTTCCCCCGCGGACCGAAGAAGTTGCTCCCGGACTTTAAACGCCTCGGGCACAGCGTTGGGAAAAATTGGAGAACCCAAGAGATAGAAATTATTCATGGACATTTCCTCAATCCCGGGGAGCAAGTTCTCGAACACAGACAACGAAGACTGCGAAATGGCGCTACAGGCAAAAAACTCGCATTTGCTGGAGTTAACTTCGAGACCCAGCTCCCGCAAAAGGGGCAATAACGTACCCAGGTCTCGTTCCACCTCCTCTGGCTTGCCCCCTAAAGTCCCATCATCCAAGTACCAACCATTTAGTACGGAACGAGCCCGAGATATTGCCTTATGAATGGCAAGGCTGAAGATCAGGGGGCCAAGTGGGTCACCTTGCTGAGCGCCCACCTGCGAAAGCACAAGTGATCCATCATAAAATAGTTTGGATGGAGACGAGTAGGCCTGGTACAAAAAGGGGTACAAAGCTGGAGCCTTCTCCTGGACTTCTGTCAACAGACAATCACGCTCTAGCGAGTTAAATGCGTTCCTTATATCTAACTTTATGATGACGCAGTCTGCGTTGTCCGGATCAAGCGCAAAGGTTCGAACGGCATGTATGGCAGCTTCGCAGCCTAGTTTAGTGCCAAACCCGAGCTGGCATGGTTGCAAGTAAGCGGCCATCTCATCCCGCATGGCACTGCACCCGAGCTTGGCAGCTAAACGTCGGAATACGCTGCCTACCGCAATAGGCCTCAAACCCCCATCTCTCTTGGACAGCGCGCACAAGGACGCGCCATACATATAGGGACAGACCAAAGGGTTTAACTGACCACTAAGGAGGAAGTTGCAGAGTTTCGTTAGGGACTCCAATAACCGTGGCCCATTATCGCCGGCAGATCCAGAAGTAAGCTCCTTCAGGTGAGAAGGGCGAATACCGTCCAAACCTGCGGCCGAACCACTGTTAAAGGAACCAAGAGCCTGTGCAACCTCCTCCAACGTGGCAGTAAGTGAAGGACATGATCTGTCTGGCTCAGGCGGGAACAACAAAGACCGCGAAGGAGCAGGATGCTTCGACAACAGGCCGGTCAAAGTCTCAGGACTAGACGGCGCCACCCCATCATACGACATCAACAATCGCACCGCCCCCCTGAGATCACCTTCAAACACCTTATTTTCGATTGCCCTAAGGGCCGAGGGCGGCCTCCGGACTGCAGGTTCAGCGTCGACCGACATAGAATCGAGGGCCCCAGCAGACTCAACGTTGCGCTTCACTTTGGAAGTCAAGTTACCCGGACCGGCCGCTTCCGGAGCCCTCAGCGCGGAATACGCAAATGACAACAAGGAGAACCACTCTGCCGTCCCATTGATGCTAATACAGTTCTCGATCACCTCGCTTAATTTACCTGCCACTAAATTTCGAGCACCTTTCGGGATGTGACGCAGCACACGCACCGACTTCCTCAAAACAGCCAGATTATCTAGATAGTTAGTGACAAAGTGGGACGTTTTAGTACAAATATAATCATCCGATTTACCAAGGTTAGAACGTACATTTAGGTGCTGAATAGATTACCTAATGGTAACAATCCAGTCCACGCTTTATAGTCATCAGTAGCGTTCATTCAACAGAAACTTATTAGTATTCGAAATTATTAACAAAAATCGATTACAGATGTAGTGAGAAATGACTTGCCTTCGGAAACGTTCGTCAACGTCATGCTGTTTCAGTCTATCTCACTGAGACTGACAGTAATAGCTGTCATGCTACTTCAGTCAGACTCGGTGACACTGCCTGAAACAGCATGTGTTTACGAACGTTTCCGAAGGCAAGTAATTTCTCACTACACCTGTATTTGTGTTTGCTTCACATTATAGTGTAATACCATTGACTAACTTATACTATCATGGTGACCGCTTTATCCAGCTTTTCTGTATATTATTAATATCTACAACAGCACTCAGTCAAGGTTGCTCCCATAATTTTCCTATAATTAATTCAGTGGCCATTAACTGTATAATCCAATCCGGAGCGGCGCGTGCGTCGATGTTATCGCGCGCATTGTCGCTGGCGTCCCGTGTCCAAACATCGCGCCGTCTTGTAAGCGGGCCCAGTGTAAGGTGAGCCGTGTCGTGGTGAGCGATTGTTCTTGATTGTTAACTTTGACTGTACAAAACTGACGCTGAATCCAAAAAATATTTCTTAGACATCGCACTTTTTGTATTGAAATTGATCGATAGAAAGATTGACTAAGGATTACAAAAATATAGCATCAAATATGATTCAGTATATTATTATAATTATGAACACATTTAAAATTGGTAGGAGGCACTGTACGGCTTAAGGAAAATTATCGCCCGCAAACGTTTAGGTTGTAAAAACTCAAGGGGAATCTTTTATTAGAGGACTTTCGGATTTATTCAAGGATTTAATTTTTTTTCCTCTCTCTGGAGTTGCAGGCGTCTATACACTATCTGCCATCAGGCGGACCATGTGCTTGTTTGTCATCTTCTTCATATAAAAAAATACGTGCATGATTTCATATTACATAATCGTTAAAGGAACTGATTAATATTAATAAAATTATGCCGACAAAAGTTCATGTTTATACGACTATACCTGAGTAATGCGAAGAGAAAGGGCCCAACCCAACTCAATGAACCACGCTGTAAAAACAATGCACGCTGCAATCGTATCTATCGATAAAATAAATCATATTCCTCTTATAATGAATAATAAACATAGAACAGCAATGTAATGGCGTTAATATCGTTATATTAACGCCATAAACATCGGGATGTTTCCTTTGAACGCGTTACACAACACCACGCAGCCAGCATCGTGCATAAATCCCTCCCAACATGCCCTAACCCAAATACCCCCTCGAAATGACTATTAACACGTCATTACGTTACAGCAACTGAAGCAAAATTACCTGTTCATGAATATAATTCATAGTTAATGGGGTTAATGTGAATAACGAAATTTAATCGTCACGTCATTTGTGTTGCATATTAATCATTATTTATAAGTGCGGTATTGATATTACTAATCTGGCTAAATGAGGCATAAGTATGGATTTCTTATGCGATTCAATTACCTACTTACAGGGTGTAATCGTTAATTGAATTGAGTAACCGATATCAATTCGAAGTTTTCTGATATAAATCTATTATATTTACGGAATTGTTGCCTGGCTACACTTAACGATTACACCCCGTATATATTTCCTTGAAAACAACTTTATGATCTTATTATTCTAGAGAAGTTACAGCTTTTATTAGTCATGCAATTAAGTTTGTCAGTTTAGATTTATTTATTGCCTCGTGAGACGTATATTAGATACCTACTTTATTTGTATTTTAACCTATGACAGGCTGTTTTTAGGGTTCCGGACACAAATAGTAAAACGGGACCCTATTACTTAGGCTCCGGTGTCTGTCTGTCCATCTGTCACCAGGCTGTATCTCGTGAATCGTGAAAGTCAAATTTTCACAGAAGCTGTATTTCTGTTGGCGCTATAACAACAAATACTAAAAAGTATAACAAAATAGATATTTTAAGGGGCTCCCAAACAACAGACATGATTTTCTGCTGGTTTTTTGCAGTTTTATGGTATAAAGTACGTCACTGAGCTATCCACCTGATCCAATCATGTTATGTCTATATAAAAATATGAAAAATTGTCTTAAGAAACATTACCTACGTAATAATCAATGAAATCATTATTTACTTCATGTACTGATTAAATAATGACAAAACTTATAATTTATTCGAGTCTCATCATCATCATCATTTGTTTAAGAGCTTGGCTCTTGTCGGTGAAGTAATTTCCATTCTATTCTATTATCTGCCTTTTCCTTCAGCTCTATACGTTTCAATTTCTATAGTTTCCTTCCATTGCTGTAGGCTCTCCGTGGTCTTCCTCTTTTTCTTTTTCCTTTTATCTTTCCTTCGATTAAAACTTTAATGAGGTCATCGTGACGAAGTAAATGACCTACATACCATATTTCCTCTTCTGTTTTCAATCACTTTTAATAATGTTCTTCTTTCCTGGATTTCGATTTTGTAATAATTAATGTAAGGTAATAGTATAAATTCGAATCTCGATCAATTTATATTGTTACCTTAATCGTAGAACTTGGGTACACTCGTGACACTACTTTCGTGACAAAAACCACCAGGACCATTCGAAGATGCAGCCAATTCAATAATATTTACTGACACGTCTTACAAACTCATACAAATCAAAGAACAAAGAGATTTAGGGCAGTGTAACACGATCCGCCATATTGTTTGTCGTGTGACGCAACAAATCTGTCGCATGGCAAAGATGGCGGCGTGATCGAGGGCCGACAGCCGTGGCGAAAGGATGCGCGTGTGCCGTGAAATCGCTCGTTAGGCTTGTGGCAATGTGAGGACTTATGGCGAGCTGCGGTCGGTGCAGTACTCAATGTTTGATTAACTCTGCAGGCTGCTTCATTGGGCCGTTTTGGGGATCAGAACAGCTGACGGAAAGTATGGCAGCGGGACGGTCAAGCGCATGTATTAACGTAACAACATTTTTGTGCTCGAGACTAAATATACTCGTAGTTATTTAAATGAGTCTCATCGTGAATTTGCGATGAGACTCATTTAAATGCGGCAAATTCGCAATATGATATATTTGGATCGAAATGTAATTTCTTGCCACCAGGTAATCAATTTGATTATAGCCGCTTCAACAAATGTATAGAATTTTACGGATTATACAGTATGTATTTGATCGTAAAGCAAAGAAAGAAACCCATTAATATTTAGATCATACTAAACAACTTTTACTATGGGGCCAAACTCGAATTCGTGAAAAAAAAAATTACTCTCCCATATAACGTGTTCATGATCACGCAATCAAAATATATGAAAATGTCAAAATTTTTTTCGTGAATTCGGGTTTGGCCCCATAGTAAAAGTTGTTTAGTATGATCTAAAAATTAATGTGTTTCTTTCTTTGCTTTACGATCAAATACATACTGTATACTTACCGCTATACAACATAATGTAATCTTACAATGGCCGCCGGGTCAAATGATAGATACGCCATAGTCTACGACAATTATTGTTGATGTATGCGTATCGTGTAAAAACGACAAGAAGCGTGTACATGACCTTGCATCAACTTCAGTTTTGTCTTAGCGACGGAGCGTCTGGGACTGTTCTATTATAAGCCAAAATTATTATTCGTAATACGATATCCTTCTTATCCAGACACGTTGAAGAGCAATGATTCCGTTTACTTGCGTTGTATCCGGTAGTAGTCAATGTGCTAGGCCTTCTTTATCAGGCCGTTTCAAATCGAATGTATCGTGACGGCTTCATAATATATGACCACCCTTTGCTTATCCAAAGCTTGTGATCCGATAGTATCGACGGTCCAACACTGTCGTATGAACAAACGCCCTATATAACACCAGGCACGGCCCATTCCTTTAGCAACACAATTTACCGTTACAACTGCCATCTATAAATTCGCACCTTGACAAAATAATAGGGGAGTCGATACTTCCACGCTATTAACGCCCGGAAAGATATATTGAATCTACTCTTCTCAATCAGATACCTTAATACAGCCTTCCAGCTTGTAATAGAAATTTCCAACTAGTTAAACTGTACTTTAAAGGTCCCTGATAAATGGCCTATGGGCTTAAATGCTTTCTAGAGACATAGCTAACTTTCGAGATACCTACATATCTAGATACAAACTTACAGTTCAGTTTACTAGTACTTAAGAAATTAAACGTACCGCGAAACATAAAAACATTTATCATCGGGTGCAACTGGTTGAATCGGATGCCGCTCTATTTCAGGATGATACATACATAATGTGGACATTTACACCAACCATGATATATCAATCGCTTGTATGAGTGTATTTATGATTGGTTATCCTTTTCAGTCTTGTAGATCCTTTTGAATGAATCGGTAGAGACCTTCCCACTGATATCTTCACTTGATATAACCAAAATATATTGATGTACGAGTATTTGTTTGAACGTACTCTTGATTGCCGACCACTTAGAATATGACAGGATGTCGGTGCAACTGTAAAACTTAAGTTAAACGCTACTTAAAGCCATATGTTAGAGCCTATTTTAATTAAGGTGCAGTCGGGTAATTTCGAATGTCAGAAATGCTCGAGTGATTTTACAAGGGGAATCTTGGTGTGATGGAAATAATGACCATTTTATGTGACTTTTGAAATTAACCGACTTCATCTTATTGGATTTCCCATTCATTGAAATAACATCAGTAAGTACTTACAATATTTTCTTCGGTTACCGCGATAGTTATTTCATCAGTATGTATATTTATAAAAAAAGTACAAGTATCATCCATTCGCTCTCGCACAAGTTTGACTGTGTCGAATTACGAGCTTTTAAATATAGTATGTACTATATTTATCCGTCGTGCCAGATTACGCGGTGATAGGGCCCAATGAACATTATCTTCAAGGAGCATCAACAAAAATAGACTTTTCTAGAGAGAGAACATTGGTGGTCGTGATTTCGTAGACTCATCATGACAGTTACTTACTGAAAGATGCCTCTAAAATCTTAAAATTGTATCTACATACCTAGCTGATGTTGCACTACGTTGTACAGTCGCCGTTATATATATCGGAGTGAACTAAATATGTAACTATAGGTCACAACTTTCTTGTCATGATACTACGGTACATGTTAAGACCGATATTGTACCTACACATATTGCTAATGTAATGTAACGTACGAATTATCCATAGTACTTATTCTGAGAGTTTGAAACTTTATTTCTATTGCTATTTCAATAAACTTCAGTGCGATTTACGCTTTTGTTACCTATAAACTGTACAGCTATTTTCAAATGTCGTACAAACTTTATGAATTACTTGTTGGAGCGTTGCACTCCCAGAAGTCCCCTACAACTATGTTTCTGACGAATCTTTTTGCCTTGCTTAATTTATGCTCTTTCCCAATAATGCTCGAATTGTGTTATAAATGTTTCCTATTATGTGACTATTATGGTCTTATTCATTCTACATATTATGTTGTTATTTTAAGCATTTGACATTCTTTTATGCATAGTAAGCTAAAGTGAAATCATGCGAAATTTTTTTAAGGATATTGTATCTGGTATCTTAAAGAATATGGGAACCCTTATCAGCCATGAAAATAATGAAAGCTGATATAAACTGCGATGGATTCGGAGGAAGCTTTAGGTACAGTAAGAACCGGGAAAATAGTAGCGACAAAAAAAAATGGAAGTATTACGTAGCAAAGCATATACATTTTTAATTTTTTTACATATTTATGCCCGAAATTGTAACCTAAGTATATAAAAACCCAATTTTAAATGGAACTTACTTGGCCTATCTGACACTTTCATTGGTACACACTATCTAAATGAGTAAATGACTAATGATTTTTTTTGTTTATTGTCATTTTATTTTATTAAATATAACAATTTAAGTCGAATTATCAGTGATATCATCGAAAAACCGAGGAATTCAATTTTTATCGATATTTTAACGGTGATCTCATAAATTTGATCTATTAAAATATAAAATTAATATATTTTAACTGCCCACCCTACTACATTAAACTGAATTTCGTAGCGCTCACACGTATACTGTACCGAGCTGATACTGTGGGGCGGAGACAAAGTATCATACGTCAGAGGCTTATATTGTCAATTTTCTTAACATGTTGAACGACTATAGCGCAGGCGAGGATGGAGTATGTTCGACATGAATGGCACACGCTGTGAATGAACCATGAATCAGACGGTCAGCGAATGTCTTACATGCTACAAGCAATGCCCGAGTGCGAATACGAACGTTCATGTCGGCACTAGGCGGACCTGGCCGACGAATCAATTTGTGTTTGAACACGGGGGAATTTATCCTTAGTTTATACGTGGAATCGTTTTACAATGCGTACGAATTTACTTCTAGTAAACAATTATAACGGGGTCCAATTATTAGGTGCCAGTACCTAACTAATTTAGTCGACTAAGTTACAGGTGTAGTGAGAAATTACTTGCCTTCGGAAACGTTCGTAAACACATGCTGTTTCAGGCAGTGTCACCGAGTCTGACTGAAGTAGCATGACAGCTATTACTGTCAGTCTCAGTGAGATAGACTGAAACAGCATGACGTTGACGAACGTTTCCGAAGGCAAGTCATTTCTCACTACATCTGTACGCGGTTATGCTATCTTGGCGGAGGTGAAAGCATAACAAGTTTTTGTGACTTTTTTGTTTTTTTTTTTTATTACGAATTCATGTTAAATATTGCTATTATTTCAAAGTATTTCATAGTTAGTAAGTGAATTCAAGAGCCCATGTGACTTTCGCGTTATCATACAAATTGACGAATAAAATATGAAATTTTATTTAAAGTTTAATATATAAAATATTCAGGAATAAAAAAGAACAGGACGGACGCTTAGATCAATAATTTTATTAATATAAAGAAAGAACTACATTTCGTCCTCATGATTCGACAAAGTGGGACGTTTAACTAAAAAGGCTAACATATAGTCAAAATACGAGTAAACAAGCCCCATTCAAAAGTGTGTTGTAAACTTGAGCAATTAATCTATTTTAATGAAATACTTCAGATGTTCCACCACTATCTAAAATCGTCGGCTAAACACTTGTAAAGTGTCGCTTAAATCTAACCTAATCAGTTTTCAAGACAACACTTTCAAAAATAGCTTCTATTCCCATGACTTAAGAAGTTTAGTCTGTGTGATTTTGACAAGCACTTTGACGATGCAACTGTCGTTTAAATTAACTAGTACGGTACAGGTCGTGCTGCATTTGGCACGTTCGTATTTATTTATGCCACCGAAGCTAGTAAGCGAGGGTTAGACGATTTAGTAATCTGATATACTGATGTGCCGTGTGAATGAAATAAATTTACACGGGACATTGCAGAGCAGCGTAGATTCACAATTATGTATCTTTCTTTGATGGCAACTATCAAAGGCACTCTATCCCTAGATTCTCCAGCATCTCTATACATTGAAAACAAGCTTATAACGAGGCGCCGTACCATATCTACAAACTAAAATACCGACCACCTACAGATACACACACATACATACCGTACATACATTATTATTTATGTCGCCATATATTTTTTACTTAAACGAGACATCACGATACATTGAAAATATTCTCAAAACAACGACGCTTTATAGGCTAAAAACGTTCAATGTACATTCCAAAGAGAGACATACACATCGCACTAGATTTAGGCGTTTTCATTTCTCCGAGGATAGAGTCGTCAGTCGCCTGTGCCACGGCTAGGCAATAAATTAGAGCTCGAATGTTCAAAGTGTTCCCACGAAACCGTATCAAGATGCAGCGCCCTAGAACACCGAGTCGAAAACGGGGACGAGCGAAATCTACCAAATACTGCTTGAAACTCGCACCTAGTCTATTACCACAGTTCAAGTCCTACCTTGAAGCACATATAATAAGGTACATATTTGAAAATGAATATATAAAAAGATATGAGGTCCGGAAAGTAAGTAGTGGAAATGCATTATTCCCTTACTCGATTTATTTCGCCTGTGTGACATTCGTTGCGTTTTGTTAGCTGTCACTCGTTCACACTTCGTTTATGTTTGTTTGTTAAGCGTTTTAATTTTGTATTTGGTTACAAGGCAAAAATATATTCGACTTCGTAGTAATTAAGGCTGTATCATTTATATTTATAGCACATGTTATTTACTGGAAATATTCCAAATGAATAACACAGTAAAAATGTTTATGTATTGTGGTAAAAGATAGATATTTAAGTAAATAGTAAAAATCTGCTTCGTTACTAAATTCCAAATCCGCGTTACAACTTATTTACTATTTATTGAATATAATATGACTTTAATTGGGCTATACATGTATATTTCATTAAATATCGGAGATTTTAGAAGAATCAGCTTCAATCTATTTTATTTGGGATAACGCATGCTTTCGAATGCAATAGGTCGACCACCGCTACTTTAATTTGAAAATAATACAAACTGTTTTCGTGAATCATCCTAACTACAATATACATTGCTAACATGTATACGCATATATTTTTTTAACTTTATAAAGCAGACCATCAAGAAACGAGTGATGTAAGACATCTGAAGTCGCGCGTCGATTTTGCTGTGCAGGTCCTAATATTTCGCTTAATATAAATTGTTTTCACAAACTTATTTGTGACCAGTTTTGCTTGGTTAAATAGAAATAACGTTGTCCAGCATCCACCTATGTTTATTCAATACGTTCAATACCTATTTGTAAAGTTAGGCAACACCTTTAGCGATATAATCTGGATCTGAACACCATAACCATATTGACAATATCTTGATAAAGTAATATTTGTGTTACAAAGACCAAATACACCGGGCCGTTATGAAACGTGGCCCATTCTGTGTTTATTTTAAATTCTTAAGGTACATTTAGACCAAACGAGCATTCCCTCATTCTATCCCCCACTCTACGTAATTCGTTCGTTACACAAAACGTGATTCGTCGAAATTCATTGATTTCGTAGAGTGGGGGATAGAATGAGCGAATGCTCGTTAGACCAAATGCACCTTTACTGAAAACCCTTACCTAAATTTTTAACGTTGGCTTCTGTTTTTAAAATATGATTAAATATTAGGTACGGTTCAGACTGATGATAATTCCTACTATATAAATATTTCCGGACCCATTACAATTAAACATTATTATTCTAAAGCATGGCCGTGTGGTGACGGCAGTAAGCATACATTTGTCGCCATCCCAACTCCTCCTGCGGGTGTCGTAAGAGTCGACTAAGGGATTGAAGTGTCACTGACCATTGTTTGATAAAAGATTGATGATGGGCGGCAGCGTCATCATAGTGGACACATTACTGCGATCGCCAATCCGCTTGCCCAGCGTGGCGATTATGGGCATTTACCTCCTAATGCGTCTCTACGCATAGTTAATAGGAGAGGCCTACATCCACCAGTAGATTATAATAGGCTGATGATGATGATGATGATGATTCTAAAACAAAAAATCTGTATGTTATTTTTTCATGCCGTAATCATAGTTAATAACATTATGGTATGGATATACTATAACCCCCTTAATCATAACGGTCTTTTGACCCTTTCAGTCTTATAGACATATTGATAAAACTGAAAGGGACAAACAATACTTACCGGCTTTGCTAAGTTAGGAAAAGTTTGTGTGTGTGTTGTCAGTGATGACTTACGGTACGGAGACGTGGGCGCTCACTATGGGCCTGATCAAAAAGCTCAAAGTCACTGAGAGGGCAATGGAGAGAGCAATGCTTGGAGTTTCCTTGCGTGATCGAATCAAAAACGAGGAGATCCGCGAGAGGACCAAAGTAACCGACATTGCTCTCAGAATTGCCAGACTTAAGTGGCAGTGGGCTGAGCACATCGCCAGAAGATCAGATGGCCGATGGGGCCAGAAACTGCTGGACTGGCGACCACGTACCGGAAGACGCAGTGTGGGCAGACCTCCCACAAGATGGTCCGACGACCTGGTCAAGGTCGCGGGAACCCGCTGTAGGCAAGCAGCGCAGAACCGGTCATATTGGCGTTCATTGGGGGAGGCCTGTGTCCAGCAGTGGACGTCTTTTGGCTGAAATGATGAATGAATGATGATGATGACCCCTTCACGGATCTGCAAAATTCCCAGCATACCATTGCATAGGACTTATGGAAATAAACTTCTTAACCTTGGACGTATTAAAATCAATTAATAGTATAAACGTGATTAAGCCACATCCGTAATTGTGATTGATAGAGTCGAGAAAACAATGGAGCTCGGACAGACAGACCGGATAGAAATTACTGATATATATATCCATTGATCACGAACGAAAGTGGAGCAATATTATGTTAACACGGACACTTTGATAATTACTGGATTAATCATTCAATTGTGGAAGCCATTATTTTGGCGACACGCGTTATCTGAATCATCATCATCATCATCATCATCATCATCATCATATCAGCCGAAAGACGTCCACTGCTGAACATAGGCCTCCCCCAAAGATTGCCACAATGACCGGTCCTGCGCCACCCGCATCCAGCGGACTCCTGCGACCTTCACCAGTTATCTGAATACTGTGAGAGGAATTGGATCGTGTATTTTATCCGTGTCACCCTTTTATTAAAGCTAGACTGAGACAACTTAATCAAGGCAATGAGACGTGCTCTCATACTTAAAATATCAGGACCTTGGTAAGACGAGAGTCGAGCAGTTTCTCCCCGTCTTACTGGACACAAAACGCCAAAAATCTGGCCCCAAGCTCACCTATAATAGCTCTGGTGAACCTTACTCCAAATGATCGGGTGTTTAAAAGTAAGTTTAGCTTCGCAAGCCACAGTAATGCTGTGAAAATAAGTAAATTAGCAGGGCTCACGCCTGCAAGCAAGGGTCGCCGGCGCCGATTACGAAATAAATAATCTATAAAAAAATAAAAAATACACTTCCGCTAATAGCTCGTCTTTGGGAATTTTATTATGGAGCGAATCTAATTTCGAGTATTTACATTTCTAGACATGAGTATTGGGTACAGTACCGGCATGGAACTTCATTGAAGCTTAAGAAATGTTTGGAAATAAAGCGAAGTGTAACTACCAATGTTTACTAGATGGCGCTAGTAGTACTTCGTATTTGACAGATTTTATCGGGTGTTAATGTTTTTCCACAAACCATTTGAAATAGCCTACTCATACAAATACTGTAAGCAAAGCATCGAATATAGCAGCGTGTTGCACCACAGTGCACGCCCTTACGCTGACATGAATATGACCCACACGTTGCGTCGCTAGGTAGCCAGCGACCCCAAAACTGGGCCACCTAGGTTCGTGACCTGTCCGGGCCCGATCTGGTTCTATTGTCTCTTATTTGTGTATGGTACAATATTTACACTATTTTTAGTAAACTTAATTTTAATTAAACATCCTTACTAACGCCATCTATTGAGAAGGGCGAACAAACTAAAAGCTCTCTTTTAAATGCAGTTATGAAAAATGAAAGCAGCAATAATTATCACAGTATCTTGTGGGTAGGCGAAAGTAACCATTATAGTACATGCACTCACAAGTAGCTACGTGTTTTGTATATATTTTTTTTACATTATTAAATTACGAATATTATGGGAATCAAATACATATATAATTATTTAAGAATAAGTGTGTTTAGGTGAAACAATAATATTAATGATTTAGACGTAACGTAAGTTCTACGTTCTTTTTGTTAAAATAATTATTACTATCCAAACGTAATAATATAAAGCATTAGGTTTTTATCGGGGTATGCAAGAAGAAACATGTGTAAAGATGCTATCTATACTAACTGTAAAAGTAACTATACTGTTAAAAGTAAGGTGGTCTTTCCTTTTGTAATTTGAATTGACTAGACAATCTAGACATGTTCATTCCGTGGACCCTTCAATTATATTTTTTCTCAGCTAAGGTTTACGTCACTTTCTAATTATAAACAAAACCACATTGCTCTTGTAACTTGTACTACAACAACTGATAGCACTATCTCGTATAATGCTCCCGCAATTGAAATGTGTCGCTGTGACAGCCTGCGTGCGTGCACGCGGATATGACGCGAGTTTTATTGCGCACACTTCACGCTTCAGCCACCAAAGACACTACTCCCAACCTTCTTCTACTTCTATTCAAAACCCCACCTAAAGGCCTTAAGACTCAAATTACCACATATTTTATCACCCCGTTTACTCAGTTTACCTCTAAAGATATATACCTTGTTTATTATAATTGCAATGCACAACGATATTTATTGCATGAGTTTTTTATTTGCAATTTGATACGTGTTTTTAATCAACTTCCAATTTAAAGGCCTGATGAAGTTGACAGGTAGATGTTTTTATTATTCCGACATTCATGAGGGTTTATAGCCATTTGTTTATTACACCAAAACACGCGTATGCGCTGTAGTAAAATATCTCGTTAGAGCCTACTTGATTTCATTAAGTGCCGTGTTTTATATTTATTATAATCGAAATATCAACCGCGGACAGTTCACGACATATTGACT
Source organism: Thaumatotibia leucotreta (assembly GCA_025490895.1). Taxonomy (NCBI): domain Eukaryota; kingdom Metazoa; phylum Arthropoda; class Insecta; order Lepidoptera; family Tortricidae; genus Thaumatotibia; species Thaumatotibia leucotreta. The sequence goes on along the minus strand of JALPQI010008315.1, from coordinate 8,073 downwards.
TTTGTATTATAATAACTGAACTTCATGATTGATATTTTAAATGTGCCTTTATGTAGCTACGCACAATAGTAACGTCCGATGGCTACCATTGCTCAACTTATGCAACCAAATCAGTTCATTTGGGCACCATTGTCTCAAGCCTCCAAGCCGCATTAATTGTCGGGACGTGTTGCTCAAGGATGAAGATTGCTATCTTTCTATTGATTACGATTACATGTCAGGGCCACGACATGGAATTAGAGCTTACTATCTAATTTAGAGGCCAGGGTCACATAAGACTGTGGAATTACTGAAAGTAGGGGCTGATTTTAAAGGTATTAGGTACTTACTACTTAGGAAGTACTATGCGTATTAACATATCGAAGGCGAGGTCTCTGAATGTAAGTTAATTTTAGGATTGAAGTAGACGTTTTGAGGTGCAGTAGTGGCAGGACCTAAGAAGACTGTATGCGTAATAACAGCCTAAAAGGAAATATTATTAGGAATTTCGTTGATCTCAATTTTTTCTTATAAATTTAACTAGGTACGCTTTGTTCGAAAGTTGTTTTGTTAAATTGAAACCGTTTGTCATATTTTCCTGAAAGGCACAAAAAAATAACAATTCAATCTATAAATAACCAAAATTACGTATCTATCGTGATTGCACGGTTAACTAACAATGTTTTCGGCTTTCTTTTGAGAATTTACTGGAAATCGTTTTTGTTAGGGGTAACTGTCTCATTCAGTAGTTGGGAACAGATAGATGAGCTGCCATCGTGAGCGATGGAGCGCATCGGGTCACGACCGACGACCGGCGACCTGGCGTTGGCCAATGGTTCCGTGTCGAAATTTACTTTAAGCTGTTAAGTAGTCAAAAGCTGCTGATCGCCGGTTCTTGTAGCGATTATTTAGATTATAACGATGATTGCTAGATTGTCAACTATTACGTGTTCTTTTAAATTTAGCTTTTGGGTTCACAGACTTTAATATGACATGCCAATTATAAACCATAAAATCAGCGGCATTCTTTTGAATTATTAAATATTTTCCTAATCATGTATAAATACCATGTTCCCGATAAATATTTTTAAATTAAATTTAAATAGCTGAAAGTACCCATTTATTCAAATTAATTATTACAATTTTGCTAACGTAGATGCTGAACAGAATAGAAAAAAAATATATGAAGTCGATTTGTCATCCACCTTTTAAATTTTCGAAGTCTGTAGATCAGAACATTTGAACCGGACATAATGGAGAAGCGCGCGGCCGGCCGACCTCCGACACCACGGAAGCAGCCGGGACAAAAAGCCACAATACACGGTCGTGACTCCGGCCAGCCCCATTCATAAACTCCTCTGAGAAAACGCTACGTGCAAGCATTTTCGCGCCCACCTGGTCACTTCGAAAATCTTGTTTAGTCAGCGTTGTTTAATTTATTTTTAAATAATCTTCCTCAACAAGCATTGAAATCAACTTCAGCCTTTAGCCTTAAACGTGTAAATTACTTTTTGCAATTATTTATAAGTTCATCAAAAAAGCATGTACTTAAGCCGGCCGTTCCATCTGGCTATGATATAACGCTATTTAGGTTTATACGATCACTTTATTATTATTAAAAAATCTGCTTTTTTCATTCATCATAACTGTTTGACATCTACTTGAAAATAGTTACACAATGTACCAACAGATGGCGCTGGCGTCGACAGCAAAGTCGCTATCGTTTGTTCGCCACAGTTTTATGGGGTGACCTGTGATCGGTAGTAATGTCAACTTTGCGCAGAGGCAATATCGTAACCAATGAGGTTTATCCGAGGTGCGATTATTGCTAGTTGAAAACTTTACCAATACCCCGCCGTGTGGACGTGAAATACCGTCCGCTATGGCAATTTTTGAATGGCCGTAAAGGCCTAAAATATCCAGTTCAAACAATCATAAGGGCATTTCTCCGAGCGTTTCAACCGCCGTGACTTCGGTGGCTACATTATTACCCAATTGCCGTGGGTAACTCATACATTTTTTGGATATATTGGTAGTTGTCAACTACGTCTACCAATACATCCAAAAGTTGCTGAATATCTCACGGCATTCGAGTGATAAGGCTGCCACCGAAGTCACGGCGGTTGAAACGCTCTGAGAAATGCCCATAATGTTTGAAATATAATATATTTCACAATGTTTCAGTTAAAATAATTTGTAGTTGTTATTAAATCCGTAAAGTTAAAAATGCATAATTACTGATTCGGTTCAATACATTAGTTAGTACCATTACTATGTAGCCCGAAGATTTTTATTGTATTATCTCATATAGGCTATACCAACGTTTAAACGAAGTTTAGTTAATAACGAAAACTGTTTTTTTTTAGGTTGCCGAAAGGTATCTTTTTGATAATAATATACTAATATTTCTTTATATTGAAAAATATCCTACATGTTGACTGCGTAACATTTATCTATACATTTTTATTCTAAAATATTTTGCCCAATCACTAAGGGAAATCACTTGTTTTCGGTGAGAATAAGTCACTGGTGACATTCAAAAATTGATCCCCAGGTACGTACTCGTGCCTCGAGGTAGCACGAATACCTACGCGGTTAGAAATTTTGTCATATCCTTATTTTAAATTAGCCTGTGTTGTATTGTAATTAGCTGTTTTAATGTGTGTATCATTAATATCATTATCTAGTAGGTATAGCTCGAGATTGATAATAGAGATAGGTAATTCTAATCAATCAACAAAAGTGATTAAACCTTTTAAATCTACGCTTAACAATAATAACAACAAAAATTTGAATTACGTACGAGATGAAATACAACATTATTTTCGAACACAACATCGGTTTCGTACCATGTATTCTGGACAGCATGTATTAGGTACCATAATATATTCAAAGACTTTTCGTCAAAATTGCATTTTGGGTATTTCCAAAATTCCTCTAACTGCTTAATTTCTAAACGGAAGGAATTCATTTGCAATATGTTTAAGGTTGGCTGACACTAATAGCAACCGTGGACCATACGTGTGACGTTGCAACGGGTGTTACAAATACAAAAGTGCAAAAATACATTAGGACTACAAGCACCCAGTACTGCTACAAACATTAATCAGACATTACAAAACATCCATACTTATGTTCACGCTTGTTCATTTCATTAACCATCACAGAGGTTTAAACCAGTCTGTTACAAAAGGGATTAATAAAGAACAAAACTTGACGCGATTACGCTCGATACACTTTTAATAGCGTCAGTCTTTGACATCCACACTGCGGTGAAAGCGGCCGATAATCGATACGAATGATGAAGAATCGATACATTGCTCGTATAATCGCATTATTGGTGCGCGGGGGGTCCCACGTGCGGTTTTATGGACTCGATGGGCGTTAATCGAGTCTAATATTTAATTGTTTGTTGATGTAAAAAGTGGCGTAAAATGATACTATATTTAAAATTGGAAATAAAAAAATGTAAATTTAACATCTGGGAATATTAAATTATTATCGAAATAATATTTGTTTCATTGTATGTATTTATTTATAAGATGTTATACTTCGGGGATGAAAACAAAATACTGTGTAATATAATACCACTGTTTCGTACCATCTACGAGGGACGATCAAAAAGTAATTAGAATCGACATGTCAGAATAACAGAATAATATTTTTTGAACTATAGTAATACAGTACCACTCTTTATAATTAATATAATTAAATAAAATTTTAAAAACATTCATTTTTTTTTTTTATAGTTCATAATAAACAACAGTGTCGAGTACTTAACAACATCGGTAAAATAAGTCTAATTTTAAGTACATTTTAAAAGACCTGTAGCTTCGGTTTTTGAGATGGCACCTAAAATATTTTTACGAATAATGAAACCTGAGCTTATATTTATTAACCTAGACATATAATACACATTTGTGCATATCATTAAAAAAAATAGGTATACTTTAAAAAATATATATGAGATTTTGGGTAATGATCTCGACTTCGGAGATTTACAAAAAAATCTGCTATCGTAGATTTTTAATAAATATGCATGACTATATAACATAAACATACAAACATTGTTTTTGGGTAGTTCGGATTGATTGCAAGAAAAAAAACCGAGAAAAAAAATCTCTAAGATCTGGAGCTTCTGGACGACTTTGGGCTGGCCCGGAACTTCAAATTTCAGAGACTGCTGTAAAAACTTGATAAATCACAGCCGACAATTATTTGTTGCAAATTAAAGGCCAAATATGGTTTATAAAATTTTAATTGTTAACCTTAAAAATAGTGCTGTATCAAATTAATGCACAAGAGTTAAAAATGTGTGATGTAGTTGAAACTCCATATTTAGACAAGTTTTTTTTATTATCAAAAGTAATTAAAATAAAAAAATTGAATATAATAAAATACTCGGAGAAACTTCAAAATGCCCAATTTTAATAATGAAAGCAGTAGAACACTCATATTCGTATCCAGTAATACCAATTCTAATTACTTTTTGATCCACCCTCGTATATTCTTAATTTGATTGAAACTATAAGAGGTAATCTCAAATCCTATTGCAAAAATATACTTATGTATGCAAATATGACTCGTTAATGTATGAATCTTTAAAAATAAATCTAGTACGTAATTCAACCTATGTAAAAAATTAAACCGCCAATTAATTTACCAAAGCGATTACATTTAATTATTAATATCATTCATCAATCTGTTAACAGCATTTACATCTAATATTACGATTAGGCACACGTAACAGGGTTAAAGAGTCAAGGTCCATGACATCAGCCTCCCTTTACGCGATCAAAACAAATTGACAACTCCGATTAATTACAATCAATTCTTTCCTCAAACGCATGTGAAGTTTGACAGTCAATTTGTTACGAGACGCACGTTAGCCAATGCACTGTTAAAATGCAAACCAACTTATACCTCTCCCAAACGCTTATCAAACTAAAATTTACCAATGGAAAAACAACTATAATCTCAACGCTTCTAGTTTATTTTCCAAACATATGCATACAGCATATGTGCTTAAAAGCATACAGTTTAAAAATGTTAATGTCGAAACCAAATTAATCACACCTTTACTTAACCTTAGCATCGGAAGCTATAAGGACAAAATGCCCACGATTATTGAGTCAGGGAATGTTTTACATTTTTGCAAGGGTTCCGAAATGAGTTTCATAATATTATTTATGAAGGAGTAACTTCCAAAGTACATGTTAAAATCACCTAGATTTATCTGGATTTCTAAAGTTGCTTTTTTATGGTACTCGTACACTATTTATTAAAGGTGCTGCCTAACTATACATTGAAAATACTTAGCATACAATGTGAAAATATCACATAAAATTAAAGGAACTCTTTTTATTTCAGATAAATAATAATATTCGCCTCTCAAATCTGACATTGAACGCTTTCAAGATAATTTTGTCACAGTCGTAAGCTGTTTAATGCTATTTGGCTGAAAGGGTTTAAATGCGCATTTAAACGCATATTATTATGAGCTTTCATACTCGGATAACTTGAGGTTTCGGGTAAGTGTTCAGATAAGTGTCGCAAAAAGGTTAGCGACCTGTTCAGTGGGGTATATTTTGTTTTTTTTTTTATACCACGTCGGTGGCAAACAAGCATACGGCCCGCCTGATGGAAAGCAGTCACCGTAGCCTATGGGCGCCTGCAACCCCCAGGGGTGTCACATGCGCGTTGCTGACCCAATAAAAACTTGTACACTCCTCTTTTGAAGAACCCCATACTGTAGTCCAACGGGAAAACCTCGGCAGGGAGCTCATTCCACAGACGGATCTATAGAAGTTTTGACCCGTATGACACTGTTTTTCAACAAATATTATGTTACGTTGTTGTTGTACAAATGCCTACGGGTACTGGCAATTTACAATCCTTATAACTTAACGCATAAAATTCACGAATATTCAGTTAACAGTTGTGTATGGTTTTTATGTTATAAATTTACCTTTAAATGAAAGAAAAGAATACGTATTAGTTCTCAGGTCAGGAGGGTTACCATGACGTACTAAAGCGATTCAGTTTAGATCCGGGGAAAGGGACAGAGATATACGACTCATATAGCCTTGTCTCTTTCTCTCGACCTAAACTGAATCGCATTAGTACGTCATGGTAACCCCCCTGGTCTGTGACTTGGAACGGTAAGAGAGTCTCATAAACTATCCTATACTACATATATATATATATATATATATAATATTATAAGACATGGTCGTTTTTGTATCATTTTCCTTAAATTCGCAAAAGCAAGTTGTAAGGTGCACCCAAATATCGAAAAAAAATCATACCATTCGACTCAAAAACCGACCCTATAAGAATACTTCCCACAATGACATTAAATAATAAATGGACGCACAGAGCCAAACAAAAACACCAAGAAAAGTGGCACTAAAAGTCATTTCTATCATGTTTCAGTTGAAGCTAATAACGCTCACTTACAATAAACTATAATAAAAAAAACTCAAAGAATAAAAAACTTTGTGAAGTGAGCAATAAGTGTCAAATTTGCGAACAACACCGCAAAATAGTAGAAACTTTATGTTTAAGGAATAATGATGCTATACCAAATGTCAACTGTCAGAACTGAATAGCGGAGCAAAAGGAACGCAATGTTTACTTCTGCAGCCCATTTTTTGGGGCCATTTTTTTGAGCTGTTTGGGGATCCACTTATATATTCTAAATCAATGACTTCCCATTGATACATAGGCTTGAAATTAACCCAGAGAAAAAGCTATTTGAAGGCATAAACAAAAATTCTGAAATATATATTATTTGCTGGTTAAACGTCAGTCAGTTTTATTTGTTTGACAATCGTCATTTATTTTTGTATTTTCTTCGATTGCATAACTGTTTTTGAAATAACTTTATTCGTGTAAGTACCAATGGCATGTTGCTAGTGCAATGAGACATTCAATCATTACATGTACTCGACTTAACCTACTAGTCCTACTACACAAATACAGCTATTTATTATACCCTACGTAAACCAATTAGTTAATTACTAGATAGATATATTGCCTATATTTACGACCTGCCTGATCTAATTTGAAATTAACAATAAAGTTAGTAGTATTCGAACATTAATGTTAATTCGTACCTATATTTTGAATGAATATACGACTTTTACTTAATTGGGCAATAAGATGATACGTAACGTTACACGTGCGTTATCGCCGAAGTTTCCCTAGAAGATACCATATTAATATACTTAGTTACACTTTTTAAGGATAATTATAATTTATAAGCAGAAGTCTAAGGCACTAGTCTCACCGCGAGCTACTAAGCTATGCGAGATACTCACCCAGCTATCAAATCGGTGTATTTTTTTAACACAGGAGTATAGCACATTTTGGTTTTATGTAAAACAAAACAAGTGTTTTGGAAGACCTCATTGTGTACTGTTGCATATACTACTATAGTATCAAGGTCGCGTTTTATAAAGTTACATTTTACAATTTCGCCTGTGTTACTAAACAAAACAAGTGTTACTGTTTGCTTCTCTAACGCACGCACGTATTGGTTAGAAAGAGAGGCAAACAGCGAAATTGTAAATTGTAACTTTATAAAACGGGACCCAGGTCTCAAAAAGATCACCATACAATCTTTCAAAGTGGCCAGTATCGAGCACGCACGGAATGTCACACCGAACACGTGCCCAGGCGACCGAACACCCGTGAAATTACCGCTTTTTACTGCCAACACAGATGATTTGCACTTCCATTGTTCTGCCCGCCCGACTTATAGGGATGTTTCACGCATGGCTTCATTTCTTATTGGTTTTTTATGATATTTTAACATTTTATTTCTGTTTATTGCAAGGTTATTGAATAATTGAATATCAACAAGCTTAGCGTGTGCTGACTTTTACCTACTTAATTCCCTTCACTTAGTCGAGATTTTTTAATGGGTGTAAAGTCGTGGAAAATGTAACTATAAAATCGTGTTACATAATCAGGACCAAGTTACCGAACTGAAATATTAAAAAGATCAATACGAAGCCGAAGGATACAGCTCGATGCGCGGGATCGATGGATTGATTGCGCAAGCATCGATTAAACGGCGCGTATATCAAT